>JAANSO010002917.1:0-12468 GCA_036507315.1 Lepidocyrtus fimetarius | reverse complement strand
TCCGGTAAAATATTTATGCTCTTGGAAAAAGGAATTGAAAGGAGAATAGAAGAGAAGGGAAAAGGCATTAACTTGTCCATAAATTTTCTAAGAGTGGCAATTTACTCGCAAGGGAGTTTTTTACTTTACTCGCAACGTAGTAACAAACGAATCCATTCTAGTGGAGAACTCGTAGAGATAGAAGACAGGAAGGAAAGAATGGATGGTTGAAAATATCACTTGTTTTGTATAGTGTGCGCTGCGGATGTTCATTTTGTGAATACCACAGAAAAGTACAATAGAATATTAAGATGAGTAGAAAAAACCCTCATATTTTCATATAAGTTTTTATTTTTCTGCATTTTCTTCCAGACAAGTGTACCGCTCAATTTAACAAAAGATACGGGGCTGATATTCACATGTATTCTGTAATGCGAACTTTAGTTTAAGACAAAAGAATGGAGGCATGTAAAATTGATACTTTTTACCGAGTCCGCTCCTTTAAGATATGTTAGTATCATTTACGGAGTGAAAAACAGATTTAAATGCTTTCTGTCCTGGTGATGGCATCATGGAGGGAGTCGGTTGTCTTTGCGTCGTAGTGGATCCTTTACATTTTACGTGATTGTGATAATGATGAGTAGCTTACTGCGGCTTGCGAGCTCGTGCTCGAAATATCTGTCTGCCTAGAATAGGTTTATCATATCTGAAAGTATTTTTTGTCCGACCAGTAGGCGAGTTTGGTTTCTTGGTTGACATTTAGAAATAATGAGAACGATTTCAAAGAGTTGGTAGCGGGGGAGTTGGCTTAAATTAACACAATGCTGGTGGTGGAAAAGTATGAAGGGCAGTCGTAAAAACAGGCGAAGCGAGAAGACTAAAAAATCATGTCAAGTAGCTGTTTCTATGAAAAAAGTAGGCAATAGCACTGACATGACAAAAACTACTGGTAATAATTATAACTACGCTTAGTTAAATAAATAATAACCTTAAAAGGTTTTAGTAATGAATACGAATATTCTTGATTATTTAAATTTTGCAAGACAAAAATGATTCTAACAAACATTTTATATAATTCTTGTAATTAATTAAATAAGACGGAAGTTTGCAATTTACAAATAATTATAAATTCACATCTGACGTAATAATTTTGATAATCCCATCCATTTGCATAAAGTACTTTTTCTTGAGCTCGTTCTATCTAGAAATTATTGCATCAAGTCAGTTTTCAACAAAATTCAGAGAATCCAGTGGCATGACGTTAAAATTGTTTTGTCCAACATTAACTGCTGTGTTGAAATGAAAATGGACATAACAAACCCTGTTGTACTGTACCACACCTTCGAAATACATAAATATTTATTTTTAAGCCAAAAATTACAACTACGAAGAAGCTTTTTATATTCGCTTTGATAAGTTACTTAATAGGCTTCTCCACGAGATACTTATTAACTTCAACGCAATGTTTGCAATCATAATGTTGTATTTTTAAGTGAGTTTTATAAACTTCATGTCGTGACTTCTGTGAATTCTGAAATAAAATCATCCAACCAATCCCACCCTCTTCCTGTAACTTCCATTTTTTGTTTTTAACTTGAATAATTAAAGCGAAGATGAAGATGGGACGACAAATGTAAAATCAGCGTTTTGAAGAAACGTAAAGTATAAACAACAGCATTAACGTGAGGATGATATGAATACGCTTGCAATAAAAGGAAAGGCCAATCGCTTAAAGTTACGATTTCATACTCCTTGCACCTGTCCATCTAATAAATAAACTATTATTATAAAAGTATCATTTTCCCTTTCATGGACTTGATTGCTGGCGTTATGCTTTAAATAAGCTTTTCATAAATTTATGATATGAATATGACAGTATAATTTACTTGGCGAAAGATAACATAAATATATTTTAAGGAGAATGAACTGAATTCTGTTATTATTAAACTGACACTTTTCAGATTAAACTGGGAGATTTGCCTTTTCATTTTCTTTTTGAAAGATTTATAGAAAGTGAAATGCTTGCAATATTTACTTCCTTTTCATTGACAAATGTTTAAAAGGACAACGGTTTGAATTCCAATATTTTTTCCAGTTCACCTTATTTGGAAATATCAAATGTCACATCTTCTCTTGAGTGTTGTAGGAATATTGAACAATACGTGAAATATCTTTGTACAAAAGTGTGTTTTGTTCTTGAACTTTTTAAAGTTTCGATTTGCCAAGTTTTATTGTTGACGAGTTTTTGATGATAACGCCACTGTTTCAATTTCCTTGTTTGGTGTGATAAATGTCAAATTTACGACGGTTTGTAATGAAAACAAGAAAAATATTTAATCAGGTGGAATACTTAAACTTTTACAATTCTTTCATTGCTCGTCTTTTTTTCTTCGACACAAAAAATTCATAAGGATGATACGATTTCACTAGAAATTGCTTTCAAAATATCCAGTTTAAAACGGAGTTTGGTTTTATCAGACTTCATCTTATTCCCAACGATCTAATCTAAAATGTTTAGTGTGCGCAATGCAAAGTGTTTTTGAGGAAGTGTATTTCTTTACATCTACGCAACTTTTGGGATGATATGTACTCCAATGTTTACTCCCATAATGCCTCCATCATACTGCGACTGCTTCAACTTGAGCAATCGGTGGGATTTTTTGCTGCTCAATTTAATGCAGGAGTTTTTTAAAGTTTATCTTCAAATGTAATCCGAAGTTTTGTAAACTTGCTCTTGTAAAAGTTTCTCGTCTGGTATGTGTTTATCAACTCCATCTCTAAAATGTACAAATTTTGTATAATTTTCAAATCGATCTTGCGAAGGCCATTTTAATTTAGGATAATAACGATGATCTACATTATTACAGGGTTTAACCTTGTTCCGTAGTTTGTAAAATGTCAGTAATCAGAAGACTTTAACAAGCAAAACGAGACGAAAAGATATTAAAGCTTGGAGTCGTATTCCTTTTACCTACCGCATATCAGTTGAATATTCATTTCAACAAATGCAAATTCTTCTTTTTATTGCGACTAACTAGAATGATCCAAAAAGTCTGGTTTTTTCTGTAATTCACAGTGGATTACAGTGTTTTGTTTTAATAATCCGTGTTTCCGTTGTCCTCCGGAACCCATCATCATATTTTTAATAGTCTTGTCTGATGATCAACTTCGTAAAGAATCAAATTACGATGATACAATAACAAAGTATATCATGACATGGATTTTAATGAAATGTCAGATTCAAAATCTAAATATTTTTACAGCCAATAGCTTGTTTTTTGCTTCTAATGATTGACTGACGGATGGAAGTCAGACACGGGGAAGGAATGCAAGCAAAAAATGTAAAACGATCACTTTTAATATAAAAAACAAGAGATTTTATGTCCTCCTCTTGTGCCAGAGTTGATTTTGGATAAGGATGAAGAAGCTGCAATGATAATAGTGTAGGCGGACTAGTTATTTGCAATGTTAATTTAGGTTAGAGGAGGTATTATCCTAAGCAATTTACTTCACAATTAGGAAATTATACATGAAAAGTTTTGTCACATTTTGATTGTCTGCTTGTTCGTTATGATGATGACTGTGTCGTGATTCAAAATCTCAGTGTAACTTGGTTTCATGATGATTATAATGAATGCTTGAATCCACCTACTAATCTAATCCCTGAACCAATTTTAAAATTTCCTCGATTTGATTACAACTTGTAGTCTTTTCTCTGCTTGAAAGAATTTCACCAGAGATTCACAGTTGACACTGGACTAGATTTTGGATGGTCCACTGATTTGGAATTTTAATTAGCTTTGGTAAATACTCTGACAGAAAATGATTTGAACAATCATACATTTGGAACAATAGAGAGAATAGGATTAGAAATGATACTTTGTACGGATGGGTGGTATAAAAGAGGAAGAATGGCGATAATAACGATGACAGACACGGTGATTTGTGATTCATCTAATTAGACTCGCGATTTTCATTAAATCATGAAAGGCTAATGGAATTTGTGTTTTGAAACTGGAAGGTGCGCTATCAAAAATGAATGAATTGAATTGAAGGAATCTAATTGTCTATGTTTTCTATTATTCTATTAAACAGGTAGTTCAAGTTTGTCCGTTACAGCAAATGAAGGGGGTGATGATGTTGGAGTGGCCACCTCATTGTCCACATCTCATCTAAATAGTAGTGTTGGTGCTCCCGCTGTGCCAGTAGTGCCTTCGTCAACAGAAGACTCCGTTAATAGCGTAGCTGCCTCATCTACCTCATCCCATCCAGTGGGGACGTCAACGCCTTCACTTACCAAAGCGGAGAAAAAAGAGAAGAAGAAAAGCGAAAAGAAGAAAAATAAGAGCCCGGAGAAAGGAAAGAAAAGTGGGAAACATCATCATCATCAAGCTCCTGGAGCTTCACCACCTCAACAACAAAAGTCAAAAGGTAATTAATCTTCTTTTTAATTTTGCTTACAACTTCTTTTTCATTTTATTTTGTACAAAGATAATTTTTCCGCAGCTTGGGTACTAATCTACTAAAATGGCTTGTTTTGAAATATATTTTGTGGGTCTTTTCCAATTTCTTTCAATAATCTGTATCTGTGTAGCTGTCACTCTGTCGACTTTTTCCGGAGATGGCTTAATTGGTGGTGGTGGCGGGGTAGATGGAAATAAACGAGAGCTTGCTGAGGGCAATTACGGGGCTCCAACGCAGTCACAGCAGAAGCATCGCAGTAATCATCCTTCTCCTCCCACAAGTTCGAAAAATAAGGGGAACGGGAAAATTGGTGGTGTTTCTTCTTCATTGCTTGGGGATATTATTGCTGAACTAGATGACTTGCTGGATGCTGATTTCTTTAATGGTTCCACTAACTTTAATCAACAAGGTTTGCTGTCTAGAGATAATTTTCACTACTTGATTAACTTCCCTGTATGATATTAACTTACAATTGCTTTCTTTGCTTGAGTCTTGTAAAAATCTTGCAAAAACTCTGGAATACTCATGATTCTTGCTTCTCGCTATTTGGTGTGACGTGCTACATAAATTTGGCTTAAATTAAAAGAAATTTAGCATTGTTTGTCTTAAGCCCTAGTGTTTTTCTTTGTTTTATTTGCTGTCATTGGCTTGACTAATGTTATGTAAGGCTTTGGGTACAAAAGTCGGTTGTTAATGAAAAAAGTTGGAAATGCACACGCACTTTTTTCTTTGACTTTTCTCTGACGTGCAATTCACAACAGTACAAATTCATTAATTAACACCGCATGGAACAGTCTAGCTTCTCCCGAAATTGCTTTGAGTTCTTAGTTTTTGTTTTCTCACGTTGTTCACGTTGTTGCACAATGTTATTTCATTCATTCTATACTAATCTCATGCCTAGTTTAAAATTTTACATAAAAACCTTTTGGGCATATTTTGTTCGAATAGTACCATCATTAGGGTAAATTCTGTGCCGCAGTGTCCATAAATTACGAGCATTTATGCACTTGATTACATACATTTTAAAAAGAGTATGAGAACAGAGATGATTTCACAGCATAGTGCACTGCAAAGTTCTTTCTATTTTCAGTAATTTCATAAATCGCAGTAAAAATGAAAAGACGCTCGTCGTGACTGGTTCCTTTTCGTGTTTTCGTTAATTCCTATCTACGCTTGTTCATCCTCAATGCAATAAAGCAATATTCAAGCCATAAAGATCAAACGATTTTTTAGATCAAAGTTTATACTGAACAAATTGCTTTTTGAAAATGCATCTAAAAACACGTTTGTTAGTTTACAACTCCTTCATACAAGCTTCTTTTTATTTGAAAGTGAAGGGGATAACTCCACTCGTAAAAATGAGCAAAATAATCGGTTGTTGTACATCAAAGCTCGTTGCTTTTCTTGATGACGGCACTTGTAAAATTACGTTAAATAACCACGCTAATAACCAAACATGTACTTAGCCTGGTGATCGTTATTTATTGAAAATACTTGTATGCTAATTAATAACTATTATTTATGGTCATTACTACAAGAAATCATCGTAAAAGGATTGGTACTCTTCAAAGGAAGTTGTAGATTTTTATTAAGTTAAATGAGAAACCAATTTGATTATTCAAATTGGATGAAAAGTACTCAAGAAGATAAAACGTGGAGGCTGACACACCTTCTCGTTAGCAAAATTTCGAATATTTTGGGACATCTCAATTTTTAAAAAGAGATTATAAAAAACCGTAATTGTAGGAAATGACAATGTTTTCGCATTGTTTGCTAAATAAAGGAAGCTCTTGCAGTGTAAAATGCAAGGTTTTCAACTTCCGTTGTTGACGACCTTTTTTTAGATTGTGTCAAAGGATAACAAAGTGAGAAAGAGATAAAAGAATTCTTATAAAATTGTTATCTTGTATCCTGTAATTAAGAGGAAAAGTGCAATTATACAAGAATAATGCAAGGTTTAATGAAAGTTTTACCAGCTTAGATTATAATTTAAATCTTGTTAAATTTGTCTCTTCCTTTAACGAAGGAAAAAATAGGGTGAATGTGCATAAAAATGTAGAGCAAAAATGTGAAAAACATAATTGCAGGAGATGAATTATCTTTAAGTATTCTAAAAAACTAGTTTGGTTTAACTAAACAAGGTTGTTTTTAAATTAACTAAAATTTGCTTTAAATGTTAGCAAAGGATTAGATTTTAAACTTTAAATAGGATATGCCATATTCATACTTCATACATAATTCATCGATCACTAACTACATCTCGAATTTAAATGCAAAAATTCATTCAAACTTACTGTGAACACGCGAAAATTAGAATATTTAAATCTGTTTATGATTTGTGCATTTATATGCATTTAAACTTGGAATAATAAGTAAGGTTGAAAACTTTGTTTCATTGTCAAAGTCAATGTTTAGCTCAATGCCCAATTCATTTGATGTTTTTGCATTGAAAAAGTACATCATCAGTTTAAATCTTTGCTTATTATGCCAACTTTAAATCCATTTGTCACTTATGCATTCAACAAAAATTTCCATTTTAATTGTTCACAATGCATAAAAATAATTTTGTTTGCGCATTTTCCTCGTATATGGCAGCTGCATAGCGTAATCATATAATCAAACTTTGTCAAGGTTGAGCTTATTTTAGTTATCTCATCCTCACAAAATAGTGTTTATTCAACAGACCTCCATTTTTCTCGCCTGCCTGACAAATAGAGATTAGTTTAATCATTCGCAATTTCAACATTTGCAAAAAATCCACATGTTCCACAAAGAAACTACATGGGAAAGCTTTAAAAAATCATATCGCGTATAAATCATACACTTGATTATTTCATATGCCAAAGTCAGTCTGTTTTTTGTACTTTACCGACAGCTACAGTTAAAAACTGACTAAGCATCTGCTCGACTTTATTCAACAGCCAAAAGGCAAAATATGATTGAATGAATGGAGAAGAATAATTATGTAATATCAAATAGCCCAAAGCAAGGTGTTTTAAATGAAGTAAAAAATCCTCAAAAAATGGTTTACATTGCTTCAATAAGCTTAATATTTAGCAAATTTTTTCTCAAGTGGTTTTGATAATCTGTTTACAGTGCAAATATATTTAGGCAAAGATGTATAGACAGGTTCGACAGCTGGTCTAATATTAGTTTACCTTATTTTTACGTAATTGATGATTACCTCATGACATATAGCTTGCAAAAAAAAGCTATTTGCAAAATATTTTTCACAGCTTCTGTTCCCAAATCTTAGCCAACAGGAACATACAAAAGATAAAGAATTGTACAATTTTATTTTTGATTTACGCAAGTACTTGAAATAGAATTTTGTTTGTTTAAGGCTACAATTTATTTTTATCTTTATCGTTTTTTCTATATAATCTACAGAGATTTTTGCAAATCTTACTTTCTGAGTTGATTTTTGCATGAAATGCAATTATAATGGCTGGGACACTATGTAACATGTTTAAGAAATGATTTTTTCCCTTGCGATTTTAAATCATTAAAAATCAGAAGAAATGTATATGTAGGTATGTATACAAGTGTTGAATTTTACGTTTGAGTAGGATGCGCACCATCTCTATAATTAACTTAGTTTTTATTCTTATCAGAAAGACAAGCGAAGAGCTCTCCCTCATCGGTATTCTGTTTCATTGGGGTTATCAAATGTATAAAATCGCCTTGTGTGAGGTTTTTAATTCTTTTTTTGCACACTTTCTTGTGTGGTTTTTCATTTGTTTATTATTGAAGAAGTGTGTGTTGATGGCCTATTGAACTTTTGCGAAAAAATTGGAGTATTTTGCACATGAAGACCGCATGCGGCACTCTCATCATCATCTCTTTACCACACTATTATTGCTACTCATTAACTTTAAACATTTAAATAGTTTTATATTAAGCGTTTATAAATTTTTACCTCGCGAGAGTACTCCTGCCAATAAAATGTTCTGGCTTGCTTACAAACTGACAGTATGATAACTAAGGAGAGAACCGATGAAGCCAGACTCTGACTCAGCTCTTCTTAAAGCCAAAATCTGCTGATCTGTAGACAGATAGGATAAATAAAACAAAATATGTTGTATTTACAATTAGCTAAAAAGTTTACATTTTCACATCACACGTTTTGGAAAGAAGAGATAAGAAAAAATAATTTTTAAAAGGAAAATTTACGATTTTGTAAAATCCAAAAAGAATAGGCAGTCTATCAGCCTGTCTGTGAGGGGAGGGATACCGGATGGATTTGGAACAGAAAACTTTATTCTTCTTTCAATTTTTGTTTTAAATTTTGTTTTGTTGGCAGTTTTGAAACAGTCGTGAATTGGCAGGGCTCTAGATTTAGTGTTTACATCGAAAAATGAGTTCTCACTACGAAACGTGCGAATTAGTTTATCTTTTAAGAATGTGCTAAAATTAAATTGAAATGATATCCGGAGAAAGTAAAAGTGCTCTTTTTTGTACAACTGTGGGGGAGCTCACGGAGGGTAAAGGTAATTTAATTACTGTCAAGCCAGCTAACATGGAAATTGGCTTTGTGCTGTAAAAAGTTGCATAGCTGCTGTCTACATGTATTTCGTTAAAATCTATAGGTGCTTTTGTGTAATGTGTCACATATCATGAATTGTGTAGTTTTATGTCATCCATGTGTAGTTTCAGACGTGTTTTTATGATTTGCATGTTGCTCTTGTTGATTATGATGGTTCACTTGACTAGCAATGATCTTGAAGAAATATTGTAAAATCCTCCTTCACTAGCAAATCTTTTTAGTCATCTTGCTTTCATTTTTACAAATTGGCTTTGGCTAGGAGCCTATTTTGTTCTTGTTATTGTGAAAATGTCATGTTGATCCCGAGAGGGAATGTATAATGGAACAAAGATTTTTAAAAATGAGATTTCTGCCTTTCCATTAATTTTTTGCTGCTTTTTACGATGTAATGGAGTTATTAAAATTGAATCAATGAGTGTATACAAAGCAGTAGAGCACATGATTCATTGAGGAAAAGCCGTTTTTAGTTTAATGTTTGAATGTCGAAGGACCATAAATTTCTGTGCAAAATGTATTTGACAGAGCCAGGAATCGAACCTGAGGCTCTCGCTATCTGTGCGCGAAATCTTGGCCGGTGCTTATGGGTTGTGCATCCATCAGTATCTATTTTGCCGACCCCGGATAGCACAATACCGGGTCACTTAACTGCTGGCGCCAGCTATAAGTTAAAACAAGACCATAAGCACAGCCTGATTCACGCCTTACATGCGAGCGTTTTGCCACTAAACCACACTGCCAGGCATGGTAATTGAAGAAAATAAACCTGCATAGGTCCTGAACATTTACAGAAAATCTAATTTACATAGCCTACATGATTATTACGCAGCACCATGTAAAAAATACATTTTGGGCGACTGACTTTGCTTGGTGACAAGTTAAAAATTTTGACAACTCTGAATAAACGCTAATTATGGGAAGTTGTTGCACTTTCAAAATTTCATAGCCCAAAAGAGTAGAAAGAAGAGAATGTTTATAAAACCGGGCTAAATATATCTGAACTATTCTCTTTTAAAAATAGAATTTCATTGCTACGAAATTTATCTTTCTTTTCAAAATCTCAACGGAGTTCCAGCATGAGCAAAGCTTCTTTGCTACTGTATTGACATTAGTTTTGGTGAGGAAAGCATTGAGCAGCATTTCGGTCTTTGGCAGATTTAGCGAATCATTCTTTCATATACAATGTTCACTTTTAAACATTTAAAATAGGGTAAATTTCGTAGAAAAATCACCGATTTTTGATCCAAAGTAAACATTCATTCTTGTAAGTAAAAAGTCTATACATTCACTGCTTTTTTCGAACACATCAAGAATGACTCAACAAATTCTCTGTCGTACGCATCCTGTTTTTGCTGGTTTCCACACATTTAGTTAATAGTAAAAGTTCACAACACAGGGGAGGAAGTATGAAGATGACGGTGTGGTGGATGGCTATGATGACGGAGATAGTAGTTTTGGTGGCATGTTCGCAGTGGTTGCAATGGGATTGAAAGTAGATGGGACGCTAGAATAAACTACTCTTCATTGCATAATGTTAGCATGCCAGAAAAATTTGTAAATGAAAATGTTCGAAAAAGATAGAGACAAGTTCTACATATTCGTGCCCTTGTCTCCCTTTTCCGGTTGGTTAGGCACTCCAATTCTTTTTGGGCTTGAGTGGAATGCAAATATGTACATCCGCTTAACATTTCTTGGAAAGTAAAAAATAAGCTGTTATGAAGATTGAGATGATAATGATGGAAAAGAAGAAATTGCAACTGATATTGCTTCTGTCGTTATAGACAATGACATAATAAAAATGACTTCACGTTCTGTTCAAAAACCATTTTGGTACTTGCAATGCCAGTGGTGGTGGTGATGATGGTGCGGGTGGTTAAAATGTTATTTTCAGTTGGTGCTGACGGTGATGATGAGGTTGGCAAAGTAGCTTATCTTGTAGCTCTTGTATTTATCTAAACAAGGATTTTTACCAAATCACTGTTCACCAATTATTATGGACAAGGGTTTGAAATGTCTTAATATTTTTATTTCTGTGGCGCTCTGATGGGAGTTGAGGAGAAGAAACCGGGCCAAAAAATAGATTATACCGGGATACCAGGCACCAGAGTCGTTTTACCGTAAAACACCAAACTGCTCGTATATTTTCCACAATAAGATATAAAATAAGAGAATTTAAACAAAAAGAAAAATAAGTGTTGGCACCCGTTTCAGTTCTATAGCGCCAGTGCAAGTATTGATGAGTTTTTTGAAGTTTGAAGGTTAAACTTTAGTGATGGAGAGGTTGCGTTCATATTGACATATTCCTCAATCGTTTGTTTTAATCGAAATAATTTAATTTTTAACTAGCTCGAGTAATTCGAATAAGAAACTTTGAAGCAATTGGTATTAAATTTTGGCATGACATGGTATTATTTGTGTGTGTATTGAAATGAAAGTTAACGAATTAAAGTAATTTTCTCAGTTTATCTTCAGTTTTGCACCACCAAGGGTGGAAGTAATCTCTTTTGGGATGTAAACAATTCAAAATGAAGATGAATTATAGAGAAAACATCTTAAAAGTTGCTACCTGAACTAACGAACCGAAACGGATTCGCGTAAATTTAATTTTTCACGCTTACAATTCACGTTTTCTAAACAGTGTAACAGTGAAGGGCGTAGAGGTTTTAATGTGTGCGCTTTTTAATGTTCATTTAACACATTGACCGACAAAAAGTTAACAAAGTGACTTGTTTAATTCACAAAAAGAAGGAAGCAGATCAAATCTTGTAAAAGTACCTTAATGGCGGCCTCTCCAAGCAACGGTAGTATTATTCCCCTTCCACCTCCACTTCCTCCCTTAAACGTGAATATCGATTTGATAAATGCCGGTGTTAGTAAAAGTGCATCTTATTCAGTTTCCTCGGTAAGAACGCAGTCTTCGGCAATGTCTGTAAGTGAGTCGGTCACAGTTGGTGGTGGAGGTTGGGGTATAGCTAAGCTCAATAATAATAATAACCGCAATAACGACAACACCTGCCTCAGAAATACTACTCCACCTGTTTTGACAGTTGGAAGTAATAATGGCAACGGTGCCGGTGTTTTTAGAAGTAGAAGCACTCCTGGGAATAGGAAAACGCCCTTTATCGGTATGCCTAATTTTTCATCGGCTCACTGCTTTCCCCTTTTTGTTTGACTGGGTGAAGATGATGCATGAATTGACTAAAAGTGACTGGTTTTTAATAACACGATGAAACAAAATTCGTACCTGTGCATGATTTTATATTAAAGTTTGCTGAAATTATTGATCAATTGCAAATGTTAAAAATGATTTGAATATTTGATTTAAAAAATGGATTTGTTTTGTTGCTTTTGGTACCTTACCATTGAAAACATGAATGATATAATATTTTATGATTTTATAAAAATTGAATGTACATTATATGTAAAATCAATATTTTTATAAGTTCCTTAGAAAAATACATTTTCTTGTAAACAAAGAAGGA
>JAANSO010002916.1:0-12469 GCA_036507315.1 Lepidocyrtus fimetarius | reverse complement strand
ATCATAAAACATCATATTGCAAAAGTTTGCTTTGTCAGCAACATTAGTTGACTTTGTCAGTAAAAATTACCAAACCTGAACACACTTCATATTTTGGAAGCGTTTTTAAACAAAAACATGGCGAAAAGCACTTTTCCATTCCGTTTTGCAGTTTTTGTAATTTTTAAATTCTTAATTTTGCAAATACAGGGGAATATACTAACAAAAATTCTGGGACAATTCCAGATAGATCGGGAAATATTTCTTATTGAATCCAAGGAAGGTATTTCAGATACAAGTAAACTTTTTAAAAACCCAATAAAAGTTATTCTATATGGTTGAAAACTTATGCAATTATTTGGCAGAAATTAACAAAACTTCCAACATTTTATCAAATTTTGAATCAACAAATACTTTTAACGACTCCTACACACATGTATCAAGCCTGTTGGCACTACAAACAAATCTTTATGAAAATGGTATACGGGAAGGGATTAAAAAAATCTTTGAATCGACGGACAATGTTGCAATTATTGTGAACGTAGTCTCTGAAAACTTTATTTTTGAAATCCTTCAAACTGTAACTAAAAGTTAATTGAATCTTTTATGAATTGTTCCTGTTTATGGTCTGTTCCCATCATACCTTTGTGCATTTTTTCTACAGATTGGAAATGTATCTGCAGAGCTTCGTGAGATTCGTCGCCTTTGGACTGTTGTTTTATGGCCAAAGGTCATACAAAATGCTGATGAAATATCAACATTGAAAACCACAAGCGCTTATGAAGTTGCAACCGAAAACTTTCGTGTAAATTCCCAACTTTTCTTTGCTTTCGAAATACAAACAAAAAATGGCAAAAAGGAGCTGGCAATTTACGAATCGTATAGCGCAGGAGACACGAGTCGTTTAACTCAGATAAAAAACGGAATTCTTCAATGGAACTGCGATAATTGTGAAGGGTTGTCTTTACGTCGGTTCAATTTTCATCGTAGGGAACTCAAAGTTACGGCTGTTGTAAGTGAAGCTAACGCAAATTACCCTTTTATATTTATTCATTGGATCATTCCTGAGTATGTCTTTGATTCAGAATGACACGGAAGTCAATGATGACATTCATGTTTACGTTGATTCCAATGGGAAGGTAAGCTACGGTAAAGACGGTTTCTCTGGAACAATCCTTCAGATCCTACAACAACTTTTAAACTTTACGTGAGTAAACAATTGACCATTGCAATCAACGTCATGAAAATGATGTATGCGATTATGTAATCATATATATAGTTACAGATCCAATGTTGGCAAAAGAGTTTGGCAAACCAATCCCAGGAACGAATAAATGGATTGGTTCAATAGGTGATGTCGCTGAAGGTATATTTTATATTGATTTGTGGATTTATTGTTATGTATATAAAATGTTGAGTTACAAAACAACTACGCAAATTTTGAAAATTTTACAGGGGTGGTTGATCTTGCAATATCAGTAACAATTTATCAACCAGACCGTGCTAAAGTTGTTAGCTTTCTCCCGCAAGCAGATTTTCATTGGTACCAAACCATTCGTTTTTGATGGTTTATTCGCATATAAACTCACCATTACATATTATCTTGAAACAAATTTTGATAAATAGGATACACGCTTTGTTTAAACCTCCGGATCAGAAATCTGTGAGGGACATATTTCGCCAACCATTTGCGGCAGATTTGTGGATGGCAGTTTTATCTGGCTTTTGTTGGTTTAGCTGGTTGTATGGTAATCTTTTCTACAATTCGGAAGAGGTACGGGATGGACGAAGCAAATGAAGACGAAGATAATGATTTGCCGGAGCCAGACTTTCCCCGAGATTCTTTTATGTGGGCTTTGGGAACCGTCTGCCAACAGGGTAATATGCGATAAAAATGAATTTTAAGGGTGAAACCATTTAAGGTTATTTTAATGAGAATATCACAAATTGCACAGGCTGGGAGGACCATCCAAAAGCAACTTCGCTTAGAGCCATCTTCCTATCTGGTTCATTCACAGGGGTTGTAGCATATGCTGGTTATTCTGCGGCTATTGTATCAACATTGTCCACCAGCGTAGACCCAATAAAAACTCCTTTGGAACTGCTAGAAAGTAATTTGGCTGTTGGCATACGAAAGGGCTTCATTTCCACTTTGTTAGAACAGGTATGTATATGTATTTTAATTCAATTTGCTGTACAAGTTTAGATTTCATCAGTTTATACATTTTTATCAAATGAGTGCTACAAAAAAATTCAGAATAAAACCAAAGACACAATGTCTAATGTTTTACAAGAGGGTAGAAAAATCTCCGGAGAAGATTAGATACCTCAACATTTCTTCCGGATTGGAACAACTACTGAAACATCCATACGCCTACATAACAACCAGAGACACAATTTATGATTTATTGAAAACAACAAAGGATGACAAATTGATTTGTGGAATTAAAGATTTGCCAGTTTTGAAATCAGGCTTCCCTATTGGCTATCCAGTACCAAAATTTTCTCCGTACAGAGAAATTCTTAGATACGCGTAAGAGGTCTTATTTATATTTATGAGAAAGAATAAACGAGAGAAAAGTAATTTTGTATTATGTATCAGGATGACCATGCTTCGAGAGCCAGGGATTTTGTACCGACTACGGCAAAAGTATTCTTTTCAGAGGAGATGCTTGGATGACGTAAACAACGCTGGATATGCCCTCGGAGCAACGGATGTTTTTACAGCATTTATGATTTTGTGTGGAGGTTACGGTTTAAGTCTCACGTTTTTACTCATAGAACGAATAATTTCATTTAGAATGCGCTTTAAATATATTCGGTGAATTGGATAATTACCGCTGTGAGACATACTTAATATTATGGCTTTGAATGCAAAATATAATATTTGCCGCCAATATTATAGTTTCTAGTTGCAAACTAACATAAATGTTGAATGAATATTTTATTTTCCCTAGAAAATGAGATCAATTTATTCATTGCAAAAGCCTAATATTCGTAGTCATTATTTGCAAAACCTTTCAGTTCAGTTTATTTGTAGGTATTTGAATTCTTGCTTTTACTTGTAAATTTTGTAGGTAGGTAGTTTAGCATTTCAATTATTATCACACACAGCTTTTTCATAATTAGCCCTCCAAATTCTTGGGTTTATGTATTTTGTGTTGTAATTTTTAGTTAGTAAAAACAAAAATGTTCTCCATTTTCACTATGCCATGTAAAGCCCTACAAATAAATAAACCAGTAAAGAATAGTTGCGTGCCGTTATTGTTTGAAAAGTCTCGGAGAAAATACAAATTTGTATAATTTGCAGAAAAGCTTACGTTACAGATTCACGATTAAAACCTGGAGGTCCACATATTAGAGCTTTCATAGGCCGAGACTTATCATGTGGGATTTGATCAATTACATTACGAGCCAATTGGGGTTTGTATAATTTGCAGAAAAGCTTACGTTACAGATTCACGATTAAAACCTGGAGGTCCACATATTAGAGCTTTCATAGGCCGAGACTTATCATGTGGGATTTGATCAATTACATTCCGAGCCAATTGGGGATTAATTTTCCCCCATAAACCTAATTAAATAATAATAAAAATAATTTAAATCCAGCTATTTTTTATTTGTTTGTAATAAACCAGGAAAATTACCGCTCCATTTGGATTGTGCACTGGGGTGAGTAAGTACAGGCACGTAATGGAACCAATTAGAGCCTTGATCCAGTTCTGTAAACTGCTTTCTCCAAATTAGTTGATAGTCTTTGTCACAAAAGTAGATTAATGCTACTTGTTTTCCCCACATTTCTCTCATTTCATAAAATGACCTCAGAATTCTGATCATTGGTGTAATACCTTTATGATTACAAAAATGGCATAAATAGGGAAAGTATTTGGAACATTGGTTTTGATTGCATACAATTGAATCGAGTACTAACCGGTTCCCCCACAAATCAAGAGCAGTAATCCAAAATGTTCTATAAATTCAGGATTAAAGCATCCATATGGTGTGCTTATTTTCATAGTTGGAATTTCCTCTCCATCGTCTTCATCAATGTCGTCCAGGGCACGACTTAGTTTACCTTTCGAGTAAATTTTTATCATAAAGTATAATATTGTTGGCTCATCGTCAACTATCTTGTTCTTATGAGATTTTTTAGCTGGAGAGCCTCCTGTGGGATTAATTATTGTAAAACACACAGGTGTGTATGGTCTGACAACATCTGCATTATTACATAAAAGAACATGATTTAGGGCCAAATTACAAAGAAAGTTTCTTGAAGATATTTTAACGGTAAGTTGCATGTCCTTCAATTTGCATATTCACATGGAATCCTATTGGAACTCTTACTTTTGCAGAGTTTACAATTTGTATTCCAAACATGAGAATGTTTGGTGTTAGAGTTTTTCTAGAAAACATTAATTAAGATCAATAATAAATTATTAATCATTTCATTTCATTGCAAATCATTTTTAATGGCTTACTTGTAAATTATAAAAGCATCAAAACTACAGTAGCTCTGTCTTAACGAAACAAATTTTCCTCCCTGTCTAAGACCATGCATTTGATCTGCCCAGCAAGTTCCTATTTCGTGCCAAAACTTTTAGTGGATTTAATTAAACATTTTTTGAATATTTGAACTAATATAAATATAAACCTGGTATTGGTTTTCTCATAACTATCTCCGCAAGCTGAGCATCATTTTTGTACTCTACAGTCAATTCATCGTTGAAGAGTTCNTATTGGTTTTCTCATAACTATCTCCGCAAGCTGAGCATCATTTTTGTACTCTACAGTCAATTCATCGTTGAAGAGTTCCGTTGGAAGTTTATAGACAGATAGCCAGCCTTTTTTATGATCAATGCATTTGAAAACATACAAAACTTTGTGATCCAGCAAGCCAATTGTCCAATCCCATTTTGTACATTTACATAAGAAATCTACCTATAATTAGTAATAATCATAATCATATTTTGATTCGATTATTGGATATTTGCATAGATGCAGTTATAGCTCACAATGTATACTGCTATTATGCTGTCTTGTTTGAAGGAACTAATCGGTAGAACATATTTTGATTCGCTATCTAACAGTAACAACATTATTTTACGGTTACGAACTTTTGTAAATGAAAAAGCGGTAGAAACAAAAAAGCTTGGAAATTTACCACAGCATGAAAGTTTTCCATTTGTCAATCTGCTCAATAAGTTTCTTCTTGGAGCATGTGGATCCCCTTTCAATACTCCAACTCGAAAGTCACCGAGAATATGATTGATGTCAACATAGGGATGCACCTAATTTTGCCATACATACATTGATATGAGCATACAAATCATTGATTATCTAAAAGATTTGCTCATTCTCTACCGTCTTAAAGGTTTCAGTAGCATCTTTTCCGGCATATTTACGAATTTTCTCAATTCCACCTTTTGATATAAATAATTCGAATGTTTAATTGAATACATTTGTAATTCATAAACAAAATTATAACGATGATGATTGTTAAGATATAAACCTGGATGCACAGCAGCGTAAGCCGAAACGTCATAGACTACGCCTTTTTTTAAAAAACGTAAATGACTTTACTACTCATTCTATAATTTATCGATATATAATTGATTGATTAAGATGGACAAACCATTAACTGCCATCCATGCATTGTGATTGTCTACGTCGGCATGCTTTTGCAGTTCTTCTAGAGTAATTGAACTCCATATATTGTGTGAGTTGTGTGTTTCCTTTCCTTTCTGTGCCACTTGTGACGCTGCCATTTCAGGAATTGTATAATTGATTGCAGTAAATGTATGAATAGGGACTAAAAAATGAAACCGTTGATTTGTGGTACAATTATATCTTAACCTAAAATAGGTAAATTAATATAAACTATACTGAAAGTTTTTGGAAGTTCCCAGCTGTATTATTCTTGAAAAAATGCCAACTAAATCTGTAGTGAATGAATATTTCTAGGTTACATTTAACATATCTTATTAATGGTATTTTCTTTGCAGTGATTTTCCCTTTTGTAGTTTTAATTTGCCTTTTTTTATATTGGACATGGTATACATATAAAACGCGAGACATGGCTTTCTGGCAGCCTTTTTTGATCCTTGAAAGTTCATCATCCCTTTCCTTTGCTTTCAATGAAAATTGAAAAATTCATAGTGTCCATCTATTTCTGGACTGCATAAAGGGTTATTCATTAAAAGAAACCATACCTGATATGAAGGTTATATTTGAATGAACTCCACAAAGGTAACCTTAACCCTTCCTAAATCTTATGAATATGCTTCAAATGTAGATGGTAAAAATGTTAAATTAAGAGTTGGGTGTGCAAGAAAAATTATAAAATCACGTATGAAATCAAATTTGCATAATTTGGTTTCATATAAGCCATTTCTTTGACACAACAATAGCTAGCACCATCATTTTTTGCAAACCTGTATATTGTACAAAGTAAGAACACGGATTAATTTTTTACAACATGTTTGATTTGCATTCTGACAGTCACTAAAATGATTCACATCTCTGCGGTTAGGCTGTTATGACTTTGGTGTACATATTTAATAGGATTATTAGAATAGAATTATGTATTATCCTAATTATAAGCGACAATAGGAATGTATGGTTTTAAGTTGCAGGCAGCTGTTGCATATATAGTTAAAACGAATACCTAAATATACAAAGAATTAGAATTGAATTATATCTGAAATAGAAAACCTCCTGATTAAATTTCAGAGGTTAGAAACACTACCAAAGAAAGGATTTGAACGTGTTTGCTGATTTGCCATAACCTATGCTTGTATAGTATGGCAGTTGTGTACACATTATTATTTGCAAGTAGGTACCGCATGTCAATGTATATGTACATAGACAAACATAATTACAGTACCATTTTACGATCTTTCTCATATGGCACATCTCATGAATTGGATTTATATGTGTACGAAAATACAAAAATAAAAATTTGGTATTGATAATGTGACATTGTAATAGAGCGAACACCAGCTGAAAATGATGATGACTAATCTGGTAGGAATCAGCAAATTGACTTTGGTTAATACTAACTTGTTTAGTAAATCAAACCATATTTTTCTGCTGGAGCTATAATAAGAGCGCGAGTGAACTGATGTGAGAGTTGTTGAACTGTGCCCAAACTAGGAAAAGGTGATAATGCTGATAATAAAAACATTACCCTTTATTGTAGCCCCATAGATATAAAGGAATGTTGAGTTGAATACCGTTTTTCCTCAATTCAGAATTTGTCCTTTTGTTTGTTGCTTGCTGTTATATAGTATTTGAGACTGAGAAAAGAAGTAGAGAGGACATGGAATTAATAAGTAAGCGCTTTGAATTATCAACGCTGTCACTGCATCTTGTTTTGAATCGAATTTTCATTGTACAAATAAATAACTACGTATGTACGTATATGAAGAAGATGTGAGAGAGACCTGCAAACAACTTTGTTGTAGAGCGAAACGAAATTCTTTTTGTCATTTCATAATTATCAAGTTTTAGTCTCATCGATACGTTCTTCGTGAAGAGGTGGTTGTTTGGTAAGGTTAAGCAAAAAGTTGACTTGCGCGGATGATATTTTTCTGTCTTCTTTAAATACACAGAATTTAACCCACTTGAATTAAAATACGTCAAGTGCCTTTTAGTTAATCTTATATAGGTGCAAATTTCACTTTTTATTCCATAACTGGAAAGTTATCTATGTTTGTTATTAAATTCAAATTAAATAAATATTAAACATAAACTTGTGTGCATGTGACAAAATTTGCAAGCAATGCAGTTTTGTATTTGTAGTTTCTTTGGTCCTGCGTAAAAATGAGTAAACTAAACCTCATAAAGGGGTTACAAAGCAAAGTTAAATCAAAATTACTTAATTCGTTGGAAAAAATCATTCGTGCTTGAAAGGAGCTTTTTTTGGAGAAGTCAAACGGCCAGCAGAAAGACATTAATGTGCTAAATCTACAGTTAACCTCATGGAAAGACAAACCAATTGAACGACCGTTATTGGACGCTTTCATTTGTAAATTTTACATCACTCTTTCTACAGAGATTAATAACTATTAGTATTTAAAGTGACCTCATTAGTTTCTAGTCATCCAGGCTTGAAATCTTGTTCAACCCCGGTGGATATTTAGTATTATTTGTGTTCAGGAAATTTGCCATAATGGAAGGAGGATGCTGTTGTATGAGACCTCGAAATGCAATTTACATTACCTCAGGAATACTAATAGTAAGTTTATATAATAGTCCTTTAAAAGTTAGTTTATTTAAAAAATCTAAATTGATCTGATCTAAAATTCCTTTTATTTAAAATATTTTATTAAAACAGATTGGCTGGACAATTCAGTTTATATTGTCGATTGAGCGGTTTGTCAAAGCGATTTTATGGTCTCATGAGAATCCCCAGGAAAGGGATGAAGGTAAGGAAATAATTGCAAAGGTGAACTTTTAAAAGTCAGGGTTTAAGGTTAACTTGAAAATTCTTTTTTGCAGAAGGGGGAACTGGAGTCGGTGTATCCGGTCTTCTTGTAATTGTAGACTCATCACAAGCGGCTTTGTCGGCCCTGGTGCTTTCAGCCGCATTTTACGTAAGTTTGGAATGTGTACTGGCGATAAAAACCAATTTTGCAGTTAGCAAAGTCGCAGGCTCCATTTCCAGGCAAATGTGTTTTAAATTCCTTTTAAATTGATTTGTATCATTTGTCCTTGCGAGAGTCCATTCATTTCTTCATGTCAGTAAAATAAGCCTGTCTGTCACAATTGCTTACATAATTTTCCAAATTCTTTTGTTATTCACAGAGAGATCTCAACAAACTTCAACCCTGGCTAATTCTCAGCAGTATTGTACTCGTTGCCTATGTTCCACTCAGCGTTGTAGCTTGTCTAGTTGAAGTTACGCAACAGGTTGAATTCGTCCTCTCCTGGCTATTAATCATGGTTACACTTTATACAATGTGGCTCGTTCACCAATTAAAAAAAGAGCTTGCAAATGCTTCTCTCGAAAGACTTTTATAGCGTACCAAGAAGATAGTTAATGAATTCAAATTTGCAATCACTAATTATAAAGGTAAATGGGGTTTTGGCTGTTGCAAAAACTCGCAAATACACTCTACTACCATTGATATGTTCAAGTAGCCAATTAAGCAATTAATTAAGCTTGCTATTTTGCAGTTTTTTAAAAATGGAATAAATTATTTTTCAAAGTTTTGGCATTGTTTGTTCTACACTGGGGTGATTTGTTTACGCCTAATTGCAAACCATAATAAAGATTATAGATTCTTGGGATTTGGCTGGATAAAAATAGATTTTTCACAATTTACCCCAAAGCACTCTTGTTGGTGATTATATAATCCCTACATTATAATACTATAATTAAATAGGCTACATCAAGAGTTTTTTCATCGCCATATTCTATCGCCCACTGCAACAACCATCAGGCCATGGCTATCATCAAGTTTACAAGTGCGAGTTTTGCTTTGCACAATGGAGTGATGATGATTATGATGATAGCGCAATCCTATGCAGCCAAAGCTGCTTTATACCAACCATATATACCATGACACGGTGCTATTAGTAGGGTGGGTGGTCCGGTTGAATTGTCAATAAACTTTGAAAATGAACAGATGATTCACAAGAGGAGGCTCAATGAAAACGCATTTATTTGACAATTGAAAATAGTTAAGCAATTGTTGAAAACTAAACACTGTTTTAGTCATTATCATTTATTTGACAATTGAAAATAGTTAAGCAATTGTTGAAAACTAGACACAATTTTAGTCATTAAGACTTTGTTTTAAAGCTCGTGTGTGTACACAGGTAGGCTCGATTTTAAACTTATCAAATTGAAGAGCATTTGAATTATTATTTTGAACTGTATAAAAGCACTTTCAAAAAGATTTTGATTTAATCATATCTACTTCATTTTTACAGGAACGACAAGTCCCATGTGGTAATTATCAATATAAACTCCAATAGGTTGAATCAAGTACCAAGAAGGGAGAGAAAATTTGAGCAAAACCATGGCGGAGATGGGAACTCCAAGTAAACCTCCCAGGGGGAACAAAACTGGGAAAGAAACGGGCGTTCTCATGTCAGTTATCAAAAGCTTGTCTTCGTCGGCTTCAACGGAACATCGAGACCGTGAAAAGTCTAAACTGGAAAAGGAATTTAGAAGAAGTGATCAAAAGCTGGATTCTTTAGTAGTGAAAAACCAAGCTTCGCTGAATACCATTATGACTACATTTCGGCACGTTTGTGGGGAAATTGAACAATCAAAGACAAGATTAGAAGCTACAAAAGGAAATCTGCAAAAGTGCAAAATGTTATTGCATTGTCGTAGAGAGGAGCTGGAGCGCCTTTGGCTTGAGGGGATTGAACATAAACATGCACTTGGAATACTGTAAGGAAATCTGCAAAAGTGCAAAATGTTATTGCATTGTCGTAGAGAGGAGCTGGAGCGCCTTTGGCTTGAGGGGATTGAACATAAACATGCACTTGGAATCCTGGAACAGATTGAGAAACTGCGATCAGATACGGACCAGTTTAACAAATTAATGAACAGAAAGCAGTACCTGCAAGCAGTGGAGGTTTTAATGACATCTATTAATGGCTGGAATGAGAATCTAGATAAAGTCGAGGGTCTCAACGAAGTCAAAATGGATTTGAAATCGAAAAAGGAAAAGATTTACGAAACTTTGAAAGGTGAACTTTATGAAGAAATGTATAATAAATTAAATAATCCAAATTCATTTGAAAAGCGACAAGGGTCTGGAGTATTCAGTCCTTTCCAGCGGTCAACTTCTGATCGCCTCAGTTCCGGACGAAATAAAGGTTCACAAATCAAAGCTAGGAAAATATTTCTGGATTTTGGAACAACAACCGGTCCAAATGGCTATGCTAAAGCAACGGACACGCCGGAACTGGATGCCTTCATTACGACCATTGTAGACTGTATGGTTCTGCTCAAAGAAGTGCCGAGATTTTCAAACGATTTGAAAAATCAAATGGAAGAGAAATTGTTGGGAGTGGTGAATAGTGCCTCGCAGCAAGTAATTGAGTTTGGCGATACAAATGGGATTAACATCACTGATGCTTCATTATTCTCTGAACTGTTAAAATTATTATTTTCTCAATTTCGCTGGGTTGTATCAATGCATGCTCAACTAATTACAGCTATGAACGCAGCAATTGGACATAATAGTAGATCTAGCAAAACTAATATCAAATTTTTCTACGATGAACATTTTGTTTGGGCAAGAGTTCAGTCCGTTCTCCAGTCTACTTTGAAAATCTATTTTGATTTAAGCGACTCCAAAGACCATTCGAATGCCATCAGCCCTACCAGGGACATCATGTCAAATGACATCAACAGCTTTTTTGTTCGAAAACGTCCCCCCAGAACCAAGAGGGCTCCGCTGTTCAAATTTGAGTATTCCTTACATGGACTGAACATTAATGGCTATGTGGCTCACCAAGACACCACAGACAGAAGCGGTAACTTGGTGGACAGAAACCGATTTTTGGTCTGCAAACCAAATCCACGAAATATGTTGATTGTGTATACCCCAGTTCAAGAATTTGTTTCTGAAGTTGAGCAAGCCACCAATGGAAAGAAGTCTGAACTGCGAATATTCATGGCGAACGTGATTAATCGAGTGTTTGTTCAACAGTTGTATAAAGAAATATCAGATGCCATAGAATTGGCAAAGAAGAACTCTGATTGTTGGAAGGATACAATTTCTGCTGAAGAAACAAAGACCTTGAAGTGTTCCAGACCATTGTTGCAAAGCGTAGTACAAATCGGGAAGAGCGTCAAAGATGCGGTCCCCCTATCTAAAGACTTACCATCACATAGCGAGCAGTTGCTGAGAATTTTAGATTCTCTTTTGATCATGTATAAAGATACTTGCCAAACTGCTTATACTACAATTGTTCAACCCAATCCAGAAGATAAAGGGGTAATTTCGGCTACTTGGGTAAAAGATGAAGATATTGAAAGACTCCTTAAATCTCTTCCAAATTGGATGAAACTGCAAAGAGCCAAGGAAAAGAAACTTATCGTGGCTGAGAGTGTGGATGAAAGTCCTGAAGACGTTAGAACACAAAACCTACGGGAATCTGACTTACTAACGGGAATCTTCAATGGAAAAACAGTGATGAAGCATGAAATCCTGTCGGATATGAAGCAACTGGAGCAACTAGCTCATCTCCATGAAAGTATGGAATGGTTCGCTGGAGTTGTTAAAGACGTTGTAAATCATTTCAATACTAATGCTGGTATGGACACTGACTTTAAGGAACTTTGCAAAAAACTGCTAAAACTTACCACTCATTTCCAAGACATTGCGGACACTTGTTTGCTAGTTTTACATTTGGAAGTACGTGTTCACTGTTTCTTCTACTTACTTCCAATGTTGGAGCAAAAAGGTGACTTTGCCCCCAATATTGATAGCCAAAATTCGGATCCTGAAGTTGTTCAATTAAA
>JAANSO010002915.1:0-12471 GCA_036507315.1 Lepidocyrtus fimetarius | reverse complement strand
AGTCGTTTTTGACTTCTCGTGGGAACGGACGGACGGACAGACAGACGGACGGACAGACAGACAGACTAACACATCGATATCATGACTAGCTCTTCGAGCTAGTAAAAATACAAACTAAATGTAACCATTGAATGGGAAGAAGAAGAGAGTGAACACCAAAATAAAGTTTTTGTTTCTGTGGTCTTCAAGAAAAACTTCATTTTCCTTTTGGCTTGCCACTTAAAAAGTTTTGGAGAGTAGACGATATTGATAAATGTAGGAACCAGGTACACAAACGGAAAGAAAGTATTTGAATCCTTCTCTTAAGAGCTACTAAAGCAACGCTAACAGAACAAACAATCGTTTTGAGGGTGATCAAGTACTTTCGTTTTGTTTTTTATGTTAATTGATTTTGAAAATGTCTTAAAATCAAGAGTTGGTGCTTTTATTATATAACTTCGATGTTTTTAGCAACACATGAGCGTTTGTTTTTCTAATTTAGTTTCAAGAACGAACGACAAATATAAAAAGATCATAATTTGGTAATTGAATCAAAATTGAGATTAATCATAAAATTGAAAAAGTGTTTCATCTGAAATCAAATTAATCAAGGTATTTGTAAAAATCATTTAAAGACGTAACCTGACTAAAATTTAAAACATGCTAGATTTGTTGCAAAAACCTTCCAAAACAGTTTTCCCGAATTAAATATCAAATCTTAATCAATCATAATAACCCGTTTGTAAATTAAATCTCACCCTAAACTTGTCCCAACCACATTAATTCTCCATCTGTATTTACATTCATTTATTATACAAGTCAGCCCTTTAGATTTCCCATAGTCTTTGAAATTTTGGTTTCGTGTATTTCCTTCCTCTCTTAAACTAATGGAAAACTTTGGATTCGATTTATAAACTTTAACAAATCCAATTTCCGTTTTTATGGTAACGTAATAATTGAATTTATGGAGAAAATTACACCAAAGTGATTTCATTGCACCAGCTCTTTCTTCTGCAGCTCTTTTTACGTAAGTAATAGATATTATAAAAATCCATTTTCCCGTTACAATCTTGTTTGAATATCGTTTCCGTTTTTCCTGTTTTTACCCACTCATTATATTCTATTATTACATGAAATGCAACTTTTTTACTGTCTTTTGTGTGGAATGTAAAGTCGGGTGGAAAGTGTGAGTTTGATTAGGATCTATTGCTTTCAATAAATCGTACTTTTCCTCTGCTTCCTCCGACAAACTTCTTTTCAAACCTTTAGACTGTAGTAGCTGACATGTTGAACTTGGTAAAAGGGTTAAGGCAGAGAAAAAAAAGAATAAATATTAAAAAGAAGTCCAACTGTAACATTTATACAAAAAGCTGTCATTATGTTGGGAAAGTTGTCAGGAAAGGTTCAAAGTGGTATATTTTCTTATTCCTCCAACTTGATAATAAAGTAATGCCTGAGTGAGTTTTGCGGTGAGGAGGAGAGAATTGAGTGAAAAGATGGAGAATAAAAAGGGGAAAGGAATAAAAAGGAGAATGGCTGGTGTAGCAACTCTCTTTTTGCATGGCTGAATCAAAACAAAATAAAAGAAGAGAACAAGGATGGTTTTCAGGAAAGAAAGTCGACCAGCAGACGGTAAGCCGGGAGTATGATTGATATCGGTAAAAAAACTTAGAGATTTCCGTTTTCTTTGTTCTACTTCGTTGATTTTCTTTCCTCATCATTTTTTTCAAAAATGTGCAAACAAGGTGGGATGGGTAAAACTAGAAATGTAACGAAATACCTGCTCAAAATAATAATTTCTTTTACAGATGAAAAATATCTGAAAAATGTCTACATTGGAAAGAACTAGATCAATGTTCTTTATCCTAAACTTTCTTTGACAAAAAAGTACTTCAAAAAATTTCCATTCGTTTTTTTAATTTTTCACAAGATTTAACTTATTATGTAATAAACATATTAAATGATGGCATATTGGCACATGTAAGGTGCTTGTTAGTGAGAAATGCTTTTGCTGGTGATGTAGAAAATGAAATGTCGTAACAAGGACATTCCCTCAGGTCGTCTCGCCTGCCCTTTCCCTCAATCTTGTTTTACTTGTCAAACATTTTATTTTCATGTTTTTCATTCTTAATGTCTCATTCTTTTTCATTGGGGTTGGGAGTTGTGCTTTTGTCATTCCTTACCATTTGATTTCCCACATCAGAAAGGAGGAATGTCGTGACAAAATTTTACAAATCTTTCTCTGTGGGGGCCACAAATTTATGATTAGTGAGGTTTACTTCCTTCTACTGGCTTCATGTCTCCACTTTTTGAATTTTCATTAGAACAATGAGTATTTTTATAAGTTAGATTATGATTTTGTAATATTTTTACCGTTGTTTTCCTTTGAAAGATTTATTCACCATTTTGAGCACCTTCATCCAATTTTGAAAAAGAGAAAGCAGTGGAGCTTGAAATAATAAACTATCACTATTTACAAGAGTTGAGAATAGATTGAAATACTGGTGGAAAATTTACATAGGAAAAAGTTTTCTCCTGGCTTGTGCACTTTTCTGTTTTCCCTTACTCCATAATTTGCCTGCAACTCTACTCAAGACGGAGCACATGCACGAGAGACAATAACTCTTGTCTTCCTCGCTGTACTCCCCGCTTTTTGAACTTTCACTGAAAAATCGTATTTTATTCCTATCTAAATATGTGCAACTTTGAAGGTAAAAATAGCAAATTTGCTATTATTCTTTTGGATTCATATTTCCGGCTAAAGGTAAAAGAAAATAGAGGAAATGCGTGTTTTATACAAGCTGGAGCATCATGAAGGAGCCAAGGCTTGTGTGTTCCTCTTCAGCCTCATTTTTGTTATTCCAAAGAAAATAATGCGATGTGAGCTAAAATAGTGGCGACTTTGTCAAATGAATCGGAAACTTTTTCAGGTTCGCAAAGCAAAGTTAAGCGGAGGATTTTTTTAATTCCGTTAATTATTTCCCTGATGAGCGAATTTTCCATATTTGACCCTGTAAGAAAAAAGGAAGACCTCACAAAGAGTTGAAACGTAAAATATAAAATTTTAGTTGTCATTTATGAATTTTATTGGTGAATACAAAATATCTAATTTTAAATAACGCTAATCATAAAGTTAAATGTAGTTCCGGCATTTAATCCAACCTATGTAAATCCACAGATAAAATTTGTTTTTGTCAAATGGATATTAACACTCATCTTGATAATCATCATCTTCATCCGAATCAGAAGATTCAATCATGTCAAATCAGCGTCAATAAAACTCAAGAATAATATTCAAAACACCGACAAAGATGATGATGACGAGCGGGATAATATATTTGAGTTTGGAATGTACTACTGGTATTTGCGAACCCCTTTTCCGCCTCATTCTTATCCCTTTTTTTGGGAAATACATAGTTTAATTTATTGGAAGAAGTTATATCTAAAAAAAGATATCCACAATTATCAGTTAAAAATATTACAAGGTCATTCAAGACGCGATGGGGTCCGCTACAATCTTATTAACTCCAAAGAACAAATTGATTCACTTGTCCAACAGGTCGCGGATGGGAATGGATGGGAAACAGTTTTTGCAAGCTTTAATGACGATTTTGAGAAGATGACTTATCATGCAGGTTCCATTTTTAGTGATTATTTTGTAGGAACTGAGCTCGAATTGAAATTAGCAATTGCTGGACAAGGACCTAACTTCTCGACCAGTAACCTGATGCGATGGAGATTCAATTAAAAATCTCTCGTGTATCCAACTCAATTAATAAAATCTCATGTATCATGCTCATCCACTTCTTACATTTCCGGAATAAATGAAAAAGCCGTACCTGAGCGCAGAAAATGACATCTAAAATTACACAAGCAACACCGCAATGTTCAATTATGGCTACATCTGCGGGAGAAAGCGTTTGGGCAGAGGGGAGGAATTGCTGGATCCACTTCAACTATTTTCGCTCCCTGGCTTTCTTGCTCTTGCCGAATATTAGACGGCGAAGCAACAGATTCCCGAAGACCTTCCCTGCTATGGTCACACAATCCTGCTGGTCATACTCACGTATCCAACTTTTAACAGCTAACTAAATTTTCTTCTTTGCATATTGTAAGATTTAAGTATGAAAAGAATATTTTGATAAAAATTACTCTCTAAATTACAATTTCGCAATTCTCTCCCTTCTTTCGTCATTTGCACAACTATAAAGGTTAAAATGTCATTTTAAACTAGGGTTTTTAACAGGTTTATCTGCCAGTCTGTTTGCATGTTGCTTCCTGCTTCCCATCTAATTAACTCGATTTAAATTATACTATGCATTTAAATAATGTCGCTAATGCATTAAAATGCAAAATAAAATTCCAATTTTTAAGGTTTATATAGAATGTTTTCTTGTTGTTTCTAGAAAAGCATATTTTTACGATTCCCTTTGAAAATGACTTTTTTAAAAGAATTATTAAACAAATCATGTGGAAATGGTTAAATAACGAAATCAAGCTCCACTTCAGATGAAATGAACTTTGACTTTTATAACAATAGACGCAGTAGATTGGTTATTATTCGCGGTAGTGAGTTTGTTTTGTCAGAGAGTATTCCAGACAGAGTCCACTCACTTTGCCAAAGACAGAGAAAAGCTACGTATGTTGCGAAATTCTATAAGTTTCATAGACAATTGTGGTGTAATACTTTCTACCGTTAAAAGTGATGTTGAGGAAAAGAAATTTCTTAACTAGATATTTTTTGCGAGAAAAATAGAAACATGAAAGCAATTACTAGAAGCCTCAAAACTTCTTATTATCAACGGTAAAGGGTTTATTAGCGGTTATTTTCATAAAGATGGATGAGGGGGCTGCCAAGTCAATAAGCTGCGCCATGAAGATGATCCAAACGATGACTGATGACACGTTTAAAATGCTCCATTTGCTTTTTATTATGGCAAAGTTTTACACGTGTGATCTTAGAAATCAGGTAAAAATTTTAAAGACACTTATAATTAATAAATCTTAGATTTGTTTCTGCAATTTCTTAGAATTTAAGATAAATTTAAATTATTTCACTGATTATTAATAAAATTTAAAAATTACTTTATTTATGCTTTGAATCATTTGCATCTGTATTTCAATGTAGTCTACCATTTCAAAAATATGATTTAAGCGGAAGGTTACTTAATCAATGTTCTCACTCCACATCTTGTTTGTTTATTTCCTTCAAACAAATGTATAAGCAAAAATCAAGATTCCAATTTCCAAGCCATGGGAGCCGCAAAGACGCTACGATCATTATCTCCAGACTTTATTACGGTGTAGTGTGGTCTTCTTTCTTAATCTCTTTCATCATCCCCCTAACCAATTTTTTTATTTCAGGGATGTTGCAAGCTAGAACATTTTTAACTATCACCTGCCTCTAGATTTGTTCAGCTGGTGACCTTTTCAAACGATCTCATTATAGTTCCCCCTTTTTCAAGAGAAACCCTGTTATAATCAGAACGGCAAAAGGAGGGAAACCTTTTTACTTTTTATTACGGTTCATTGCTACGACAAACTCTGCCAGATCCCCATCACAATTTTCCCCATTTGTTTCCTTAAAAACAAGGCAGTAACTGGAGAGTGGCACCACAAAACGTTTTCAGGAGAAAGCTAGTTTAGAACGGATCGTTGTTTTTACGCAAATGACTTTGATTTGCTCGTCAAATCTCTTATAAAAAGGATGAAACCTACAACTTTCACTTTTTCCTCACACACAATTTATTTTCATGGGAAAGGGTAAAAAAACTTATAAACTGTGGCTTCATTTTTATATTCCTTATCAACTTAAGCCCTGTACCTATTACTTGGCATTCATATAAAACTTGCTTTACTACATTGTATTGGCGTCCCGCTTATAAACCTGTTATTGTTAAAAAATAAATACAAATGAAAAACTTTTATAAACGTTTTTACATCTCATTTTGTACTGTAATTACCAACAGGATTGAATTCCCAGCTGATTTATTTAATAAATCACGAATCCCACTGGAAATTAATATTTTTCTCCTATATTTTAAAAACTTCTTGAGTTTTCTTTCTTTTGATATATTAACTTTATGCTTCCATAAATACATTAATCATCTTCAACTTATTTTTTAAATTTCAAAGATAAAAGCGATATTTCTAAATTGTATTTGGACATCTTTCACTTTCCTCTGATCATTAGGATTATCTTAATAAAAACGTAAATACCTTCTCCAGGGTTCAGGTCAACAAGAGGATATTTCATCATTTGTAGAGTAAATGTGGAAATTGTAAAATATTTATTTTATCTTTGTTTCAAAACGTGTCAAATTATTTTTTATTTGAAGAATTTATCTTGATTTTCTTTAGACTTCATCAAAATAAAGTCAGAAATCCAGCAAGGTATTTTTCGAAAACTCGAGCTCCTAATCAAACTCCTTGTTTATCCTTGAGCAAGTACGAAATCCTCTTCAGTAAATCCGAGAAAATATCAAAACAACATTCATCTTTGAAAGACGTCACACTTCACAAACAATTGTGATATTTGGACCACCTCCTGGCAAACATCTTTCACTTTTTCTTTCTAGAAGGATGACGAAGATAAACCTGGTTTCATTTGAAATTATTTACTCAGTTTCCGATAATTTTTCAATATTTTGCGATGTAGTGTGTTTTGGCGTCATTTTTGATTGTTTCTTTATTGTTGTAATTATATTAATAGCAGGTGAGTCAAAATAGCAACCCCAAAGCAAGCAATTATACGAAAGTACAAGAACATTGTCATATCTTTTGGAATAACAACGGAGCAACCCATTATTTGCTAAAAACAGCCTGTTGATAATCCAAATTCACTTCTACCTCTAACTTAACTACAAAAACCAGTCAAAACCAACTTTATAGCAATTTCAAAAGAGCTCTTACAAAATGATTTGTGATTTATTAGGTAATGGGAAAAGTCTGAAATCTGCTTATGCTTGTCTCAGCTTTTCTCATTTCATTAAAAGTAGTTGCAAAGAAGCAGAAAAGTGATGTTGAAATGGGAAACTATTCTTCATCATCATCAATTTTCACATCATCATCAGCGTCTTCATCGCATCGTGCAAAACTTTATTGGGTTCGTAACCGTGTAATCATCCCCAAGGCATTTTGGTCAACAATGTAGAAAGTCAAAGTGAAATGCAGAATGGGAAGCAAGCAACACAAAACAAGTGAAGGAGAGGAGACTAATTTACTTTCACGGTAAATTTGGTGAAATTTATTGCATTTGCTCATTGAGTTTGATTTCTATTAAACTAGGGCTTCGCTTTCCCTGAGGACATTAATAAACAGAACTTTCTTACTTTTTTAGTATCCAACTTTTCCTCAACAAACAGACAACTCTCGTAGATAAGAATATGATTGATTGCATAACAAGTTGAGCTTGTCTTTTGTTGACTTTTCTCAGAGAGGATGAAAAGTGGAAAAGTTGTATAGCAACCGTGGCTGTGGCTAGATAGTTTCTTCACCATGTTTTAGATGATAAGTAATGCGACAGTTTCAGGAGAAATGGAACGTTTTACGTTATATTTTGTATAAAATGGATTTTAAGATTTATATTTGCGGTAAGGGTAGCAGCTTTCAAAGGGTTTTCTTCAGCTGCTATTGCTGTTTATTAAGAGGACTGAATTTTTTTCATAGCTGGTGTTTACGTTATTATCAATTATCGCAAATTGTAACCACCTAAAATCGTATGCTTAAACAAGATTTAGTAATTTCTTTTAACAACTTTTGACAATCCAGTAGCCTTTTGAATCAGTTGGCGCGTGAAATTAATTACAAAGGATTTTGTTAAACTTCTCGTCTTTCATCCTCCTTTTCTAGTCTCTCCCTTTTATTTCCTCCCCAATTATTTAAGGAGTGGACGAACCCTTTTCAATGTCGTTATTAACAAGAAAAGTTGGTTTTGTAGTTAAATACTAGGTTAATGCAAATTTAAAAATTAGAGTCTGGCATTTACTTCTTATTTGCCAATTTTCATTTTTGCTGGTTTCTATTTTGTATGGAGATATGGAGGTTCATATCGTAAAGGATAATCACTGGATAAAAATCTAAATTGAAAATAATCTCTGAAATTGCATAAGAGGTCATAAATAAGGAGGACAAGGAGCATTATCCGACCTATAACTCTTTTTATAAATGGAATAAGGTTCTACTAATAATGATTGTAATGCTGTTGACTTTCTCATAAAAGCTACCTTAACTTTTATCTGGAATCCAAATGCCCCCTAATTTCCACTTTGGCAAGAGCCAAAATAAACGTGTTTATCCTCCTCCTCCTCATGAATATGGAAACAACGAAAGGAAAAGAAAGAATTGTTTTTCTTGTTTTCATTTAAATATTTTTCCTGTAAACAACGCAAGAAAGTTTTCATAAGGAGAAGAACGAAGTAAGAAATAGAAGAGGAAGTGTTTAACTTGTGTGTGGTAAAGTGTTTGGTTGGATGAAGCTGTGGAAGTTGGGAAATATGCAAAAAAATTGACGGATGGTGTGGATGGTGATGATAACTATGAAAAAGGGGAGAAAAGGAAAAGAACTTTAGCAACATCACTGCGTTTTCCACTTTTAAACTTTGTTTACAAAATAATTTTACGTGTTTCTGCTCTACACTGCCACCTTTCTGTTTTTGAAATAAACAACGTACATACGGACAGACGGACAGACAGACCATCATAGCCAAACCTATACTAGCTTCACTGCATTCAGCTAGTAATAAAATAAAAAGCGATTATGCAATAATATAATTGAAGAAAGGACCGTTTTACATTTTTTATTTCTTTAGTAAAGAATTGTTTAAGTATCTAATTATTTATGGTAATTTATTATTTAGAAATATATCATTTTCGTATTTTTGTTGTGTTTCTTGTTTCATTAAAAATTAAATAATAATTTAATTTAAATATCAAAAGCCAGTAAAATATTGTTAATAATTATTACCTAAATTAAAGTAAAGATGGAATTACAACCGTTACCTGAAAAAGTCAAAAGCAAAGCAAGTCCAAACCAGACAACAAAACTCATCAATTTTTACTTTGGTTAAAGGTCATTGAATTTAGCAAGACTCGTGGGGGACGAAATCCTGTCTCCCGTTTCTACTAAAATCTCTCTTTCAACTTTCCAGCATTTGTTTCATTACCATCAACAATATCAATTCTCGAAGTTGTTTCACATAATGAAACAAAATTTTCTCTTATGTTTTTCCTCTTTGAATTCCAGCATGAAAGGAAGGTACACGTGACTGACAAATGCAATAACTATTCAATATTCAGAATAAAGAATCACACAGGGTAAACTAAAGCATTTTATCACAACTTCCTGCAGAAATGATAATGTTTACAGAGTTACATATTGTGAAAGTAGTAGCCAAAAAATATATTTTCTCTTTTTCCTTTTTTCTCGTAATCTTTTCGCTCCTTCTGAAATTGAACGGAAAAGCCTGACTGGAATACAAAATCGGAGCGAACGTTCACACATTGCAAAAGAACGTGAGTAAAACTCTTTTTTCATGTTTTTCACGCACTCTCAAAGTCAATGCCACATAAACTCGAAAAATTGCCATTCTCTAATAATCCTTTTTTAAGTGCAGATGAATTATATACCTGCATACTTTCCAAAATGGATTGCCATTTAATGCAAAAAATTAACATTTTCTTGAAGAGTTAAAAAACAAAAAACCACCAACTCGAAAGCATTTACAATATTGAATATGCAAGCCATGTCGTGCGTCTCTTCTCTTGGAATTTCCACTAATAACAGATAAAAACCCAGGAATGACAATGAAAACGCGGGAAATGACAAACATGTACACATCATGGCACTGCATAAAATGAACAGATAAAGTAAAATATTAGACAAAGAAGATGAGAAAGATGAACACTACGACATTCTCCTATGAATAATGAGCTTAGGTATTTTTCTCCCTAGAAAATTGTATGAAAAACCTAAAACCCTACGCAACACTCCTTTCATTATTTGGCGTCGTTTATTCCCAGAGCCCTTTTCTACTTGATTTACACAACTTTCTCAGTTTTGTAGTCATTACCGTTGTTTGTTAGGGTGGCAATAGATATCTATATTAGCCTCCGGGAACTGAATAACTTTTTTGTCATGTCATTCAATCTCATTTCTTGCAATGAGCACAAGCCGAAGAAAGAAGGGAACAAGAACAAATTTCATCAGCGGCCACCCTATCTCCTTCAGTAAAGAAAAAAGTGAACAAAATACAGAAATTGTATCCTTTCCCCAAGGAGAATCATATTGAGCTCCATAAAAAAATTTTGCAGTCGCTACAATATAACCTTTAATGAGGTTACATCCACCAGAAAAGAGATTTTGATAATGACAGAGCCACCGGGATGAATTATCAAAATCTGAAAGAAATTGTGTTTCCCACAAAAGACAAAAAAGATTCATTCTTTCCTGAAGGAATTTTTACTAAAAGGTTGCAATGAAATCTTCCTTTCCACCCCGTCGGTATCTCAGTAATCCTGCTTATCATTTCATATCATAACTAATGTTCATTATTGCCGCTCAATTCAGAGATTTTTTCGTCATGACCAGAAACATCTAAAAACTTCCTATGAGAAGAGCATTAAAGGAGGAAGATAAAGAAATGGAGGTGGATCAAACATCATTAAATAAATTTTTCTTTCTTTCTATTTTACTCAATTTTAGCTTTTTGTTTGAATTATTCAGTAGACTTGGAGGAGCCCCACAGTGTTTACGACTGTAATAAAAAACATTTACTACCTTATTCCCCTTCTTTATCAACGTATCTATCACTTTCTTCAGCTTTGAAAAAATGTAAAAGTCGTCGGGTTAATGCACCCTGAACCTGACATATGTGGTAGTAAAATTCTCTTAAACTTTGAGATTGAATCTATTGCAAGTTATTGTAGGAAACGACTATTCCAAAGGAAAAAGTAAAACGGGCTGTTAACTAACCTTTCCTTATCCAAAAAGGTGTAACCTTACAAAGAATGTTTTAATTTTAGCTCTAATGCAAAACACAGATAGTGTAGGAGGTGATACGGGCAAAGAACAGTTTAAGGTTTTATCTTTATTTCTTTTTTCTATCTGAGAGTGAATTTGGAGTCATAAAGAAGGAAATGGGGATAAAAAGGAAAGTTATTAAGAGAAACTGCTATTGATCACATGCTTTGTTCATTGGCTAATACGGAAGGGTCGTTAATGTTTACATTTTTTAAATGAGAGGAAAAAATCTCAGTTATTTGACTGGAAACAAAATCAAAAGACGGTTTTGTAATTGACAGTGTAGTTTGCAATTGATTTATTGTCAAGAAATAAAGAATTATTATCAGGCCACAGCTGATTCTAAACCAAGTCTAGCTGAAACTATTCATCAAATATTACGTTTTACATTTCGTTTTTCCTGATTCTGATACCACAATTTAATCATTTTTATTCAGGATTTAGTACAAATAATAACTTTGATGGAACAGATTGTAGGATCTATAATTTGGCTAAATAGAAATGCTAAAAAAATTAAATCCGGATTGAAAGTTTTTAATTCGACAAAATTGTCATTATTAAAATTATTGCAAGACGATAAAAAAGAGTTGAATTACTTATAATTATTATCAAAATTGTTTAGAAATCAAGAAAACAACTTGAATTGCCTAAGCTGCATTGTCATTCCTTAAATATCCACAGGAATATGAGCTTTCATGTTTTGTAAAAGCAATTAAATGGAATTATTATATCGCTTTCTGATTTAAAATCATTAAATGTTTGATCTGGTTACGGTTGTGTTGCCGTTTTAATAGGTTTTGGGGCTGGGGCTTATTATACTTTGATTGTTTTAACTACAATTTTTAAAATTTGTCTAACGCCGAATTTCTATTGTTTTGTATCTTTGTGCAATATCATTAAAAGATACAATTAAACCATGTTCAATTTTGCTAACATCACAAGTTCAAATGTCAATTATTTAATGCTTTTGATGTAACTTCTTCTGAAACTTTGTCTTCATCGATTCTGAATAAAATGAAGATAAAAAATATCCTCCTGTTGCTTGCCACCCAAATATGATTATTTTACATTTCAATAAATGTACAAGCAAAATTTAATAATGATGCAAATTTTTTAGATTGAAAATGCAAGTAAAATTTGCTAAAACGCATCGGACCTAATAATGTATTATCTCCTAATCATAATAAAAATTGTTGGCGCACTTTTAAATCATATCAGGTACTATCATTTCCAAGTTCATTTATTGAACTGAGAAAATTCTTTAATCCAATTTGCAATAATAATTCAAATTTCCACCAAACATTACAAATGCTCAGAGCGTTCTACACCTTTCTCTTGGAAATATCAAGTATGCTGCTTTCCTTCATAATTTTGAGACTGTTCATTACGTAGTCTTGCCGTTCTTCATCTTTGCCATTACTTTTACTAGAAGGTGGTTCTGGGTCGTCGTCGTGTGGGTTTGGTGTTTCATC
>JAANSO010002914.1:0-12481 GCA_036507315.1 Lepidocyrtus fimetarius | reverse complement strand
ACAGCTTTTCCACTTTTCCTCCTTTCATTTTCCGAAAGAGCAAAGTAAACAAACTGAAAATTGCTTTGAATTTTTTAAAAGTTGCATTAATCCATAGCAACCACTTGAGCATCGTGGTAGTTCACGTCTTTCCAAGGATGGTAGAAAGTGACAACAGATTCAATGTAATAATGGGGCATTGTGAGACACACTTGAAGCTAAAATAGCTAAATGATGATTAGGAAAAGTATAATATCTACCTTTCGTGATTTTGTATTTTGTACAACGAATACGTAAACTTATTTTTATTTTCACATTTGAATTCACATTTTTCATACATTAAATAGTTTTCATTGTCAAATATTTTGCATTCCATTGTTTGAAACAATGGTTTGCTTAATTATCTTACACTCTATTCATTTACATTTTTTGATGATAGTATTAATAGGACTAAAACATCCATTTAAAAGCAGTTTAGTAGTTGTTTTCAGTTTAATGCTAATTGATAGTTATAGTCGATTACAAAATGATTGTTTTTAACAGAAATGTTTAAACAAATTAATCTACAAGTAATAAGAGTATACGAAACGAAAATGCATTAATAATGATATCATTGTTTTTGTTTACACATATTATGATTGTGGATTGTGCCAATAATACAGTATCAAAACCAAAAAATAATAGCAACGAAACACAAAGGACAAACGCATAACTGACATTGACATTCCCAACTTAAGCAACCTATTATTAATAAGTCCTACAACACTAATAATTATTGAGTTTCATTTTCTTTTATAGTTACAGCGCTCCTATCTCAATTTAGCGACATTTTAGTTAACAATATTATGCCTATACCCTACGATATATTCATTTTAAGTTACCGCTTACAATTAGTTGTCCTGACTGTAGGTAGTAGTTAACGTATTTCTGATTAGCATTACACAGAAATGAAACGAGATTTGACGATTATTGAGATAAGTACAAATCAACAAACACTTTTGAATGAGTTTGGGCAGCTTGCTGAAAGGATTTTGTTTTCTTCACGTCCTCCTTATTACTGCAAAAATAATAAAAATAATGAATAACTTAGATTGACTACAATATTTATGACTTTATCAAATTCATAATGTTTTGATATTTGTAAATAGCTTTATACCAATTAATAAAGTCAAGAACTCGAGGTTTTAAGATCGATGCATTGTACATATGTGCCATGACCAAAATTTCTGCAGCGTTGTCTACTGTCAAATTATCTGCCATGGTGTACTCGCAGTCTTCCTTCAGTCCAGCCAGATCGTACTTTTCCGCTACTTGCAACAGCTCTGGAGCCCTCTCGCCTAACATGTCAGTTTCTCCAGTATAAAAATAATCTAGCATTGCTTTGACTATCTCATCTTCAACATCGTTGATGTCCACCGAACTCATTTCTTTTTCCACCATGTCGACGCTAAGCATTGCTGCAAAGACAGAGCTTCGAGCTGCAAATATACAGATATCATTATTTTTTCAGGTTTCATAATATATGATAACATAGTTGAATTCGAATTTTAATTTATATAATTAATTTCTGGTTACCAGCTAGAATTGCTTTATGAACCATGTAGGTGTTACGAGTAGTAGTAACAGCAACGTCTGACATCACAGAATCTTTTAATATCTTCCCCAAGTCAATGGCAAGTCTTTCCTTTCTCCGCTTCACCTTTTCTTCTTCTGGTAAACTCTTTTTGGCAGCACCTCCATTACAAACCGTATGTTTTAACTCTCCTTCAATCCAAACGCGACAATGAATCTTGAGACAATCGTCATCCACCAAGCGACGAGCAGGGGAGATTAAATCGGTTGATAAAATGAATTTATCGTAGCCCCAAACAGATAACTTTTTGAATTCGCATACATTCATTGTTGCACTTCCTATAAATAATAAATTCCAATTCGTTACACTGCACTGGTCAGTTATACATGCATTCCAATTCCATCATAAAGATGTAAAGATATTTGCTAGAATATCATATAATTTATACTAACCGGCTTGCTTTCCAGGTCGCCCGTCTGCATCCAGAATGCTGATTTGGAATCTAACTTTGATTTTTCGGTTTTGGGAGGTGTCTCCGTCGCCAAAGGAAGTAAGAATCAAATGGACTGAGAAATATTCTTGTTCGTCGCTTTTTTTCTTGGGGCACATTTTTAATTGCCTGAAAAGTCATTTGCAAATATATAAAATAAAATGAGACACTTTTAAACAATGTATGTAGTAAGGCACGTAAGTGAAGTAGTAAGAGGAGCAGATTCTTACCATGAATGATTGCTTTTCGGCCCACCACGGAAGACTGGCGATTTGACTTCTTCTTGTCCGCCAAATGCCGAGTAACTTTTTAATGTCCATAAAAAGGAAAAAGTTTCTTGCTCAACCTAGAATTGCAAAAAATGAAATAATTAACTCCTAAGGATCGTGTTTGCTTGCAAAAATATTGTCATACAATAGCAAGATGATAAAATGGATTACCTCAGTTGCTGCGTAGGTTTCTACACTATCAGGACCGTAGCTGTAGGCAGGACATTTTCTTTTGTTTCCTGCTCCTGGAGTGCTACTTCCGGCTCCACTACTTCTGGAATTTTGATCATTCCTTTCAAAACCTCTGTTGTGCTCGTTCCTCGCCATGTTGTTTACTGCAATAACTCTGTTTTGGGCGTGTTGTCGAAGAACGTTAATTAGAAGAGCTTCTCGCTCACGGTTTCGATCTCTTTCTCTGGCTCTGTTTTCTCTTTCTGCTGCTTGATCTCTACCACCACTATTAAACAAAAATAAAATATTTTTAATCATTTCCTGGAATTCGCATTGCTTGTTAGATAACCCTTTCTTATGACTAGTTAAAAATAGAAAACAATCAAATCAAGGCTATTACGTTCGATATCGAACAATTACAAGTTGGTCACGATAATCGTCGTTCATTTTATTGAAACAGTCCTTTGAACCGCGGGTTTTCCGAGAGCAAAACAAAGGATTGTTTTATTTCACAAAAAAGCTATTAAAGCTACTGCAGCAAATAAACCACACCAATAATTGTGTCACCTCCTCACACAACAATAAAAAGCCACTTTAAGATAAAACAATCACAATATTCTCTACAAAATAAAACACTAAACCAAACAAAATATAGGTCCTATCATCCTATAAATAATATTAAATATTACTTTTCATACTGACTAAAGCTTATGATGGAACTTCTTGGCGCATGCATCCAAATCCCAAAAATTAATACCGAAATTACTCTTGTACCTTTACAGATATTGTTAGTCTTCTAATTATATCTTTTTTGTTTGGCCTTACGCATGTTAGGCATTGTGGACATCGAATACGTTTAATGGAAAGGAACAGAGATACTGAAGGAGAGGAGACAGAAATCAAGCGAGCAAGACTTTGTAGTTTTTGGTTATGCTAATATCCAATTTAAATTTCTACGACCATGTAATGTGAAAGATAAGTCCTTAGTAGTCCCAGTCCGATTACTCAAAACGACTATGGTAATACCAATCCAAGTTAAACATTAATGATTATGATTTTTGGGTAACCAAATCTGTCCGCCTCCATAATTTCATTAACAGTTAAAGCGAAAAACGTAAGCACTACAAATGTATCCCTTAGACATTGGAATAATTTCAATCTATTGATAGTTCTACTCTATGCTCATCACATCCGTTAAATTACCTCATTTCTTTTGGCTGACACAATGTTGAAAACCAAGATGTCTTCCGATGTGACTTTGTAGTTTTTGGTTATGCTAATATCCAATTTAAATTTCTACGACCATGTAATGTGAAAGATAAGTCCTTAGTAGTCCCAATCCGATTACTCAAAACGACTATGCTAATACCAATCCAAGTTAAACATTAATCATTATGATTTTTGGGTAACCAAATCTGTCCGCCTCCATATTTTAATTAAGTTAAAGCGAAAAACGTAAGCACTACAAATGTATCCCTTAGACATTCAACATTGGAATAATTTCAATCTATTGATAGTTCTACTCTATGCTCATCACATCCGTTAAATTACCTCATTTCTTTTGGCTGACACAATGTTGAAAACCAAGATGTCTTCCGATGATGATAAAGGCAGTGAAAAATGTACTTCCAATGGCATTGAATGAGTTCATTGAGTCAACTCTACAAAAATTAAATAACAATTAAAGATGAAGGATCATGCAATAAACTAATTTTTCTGATCTATTATAATTTCTATTTTTATATCATGTATTAATTCTTTGAGTGATATTTCCAGAGTAAATGGTACATGGAGTACACATTTAACAAAGAAATTAACTATTAACTATTAGAAATTATCTCCTTTTAATATGATGTAACGTGAGTAAAATGCATTTTAAAATTAAAACTTACATGGATTTCAGGGAAGTCGCCCTGCTCCTTTTTAATTTCCGATTTTAACTGGGAAACTAGTTCGAGTTAACTTTTAATTAACCATTTAACAAAAACCACAGACAAACATTATTTTTCTTTGCGAATCCTTAACACACCTCCACCCCTTCACGTTTTAAATACTTAAGTTCAATCTTCTTGATTTTATAGGACTTTTTTCGGGCGAATTAATTAATTATTCCGATGTTAATTATTTAACGTGTGAGGTAGGAGTTTTCCGCTCCAAAAAGCAGTGTCTGGAACAAGGGTTAACCTCCTACTAAAATGGAACTACAGGGTTAAATCATCAAACTCTTAATTAACCACAAGTTTTAACTCAAAATTGTCAACTCAGCATGGGAGTTTGGTTATGTTCAATTAAAATCTCAGAATTCTTCACAAATCACTTTAATTAAGGTAATTAATTAACTTTAACGAAGTTCCATACTCATTTTTAATTATTAATTNATGGGAGTTTGGTTATGTTCAATTAAAATCTCAGAATTCTTCACAAATCACTTTAATTAAGGTAATTAATTAACTTTAACGAAGTTCCATACTCATTTTTAATTATTAATTAAATTCTGATAAATGGGCAATTAAAAACTAAAGACTTTAACGTACAGAGTACACGATCCTTTCCTTTCTTCTGCACGTATAAACACGTATAAACCTTTTTAAATGGCTTCTTTCATGTGTGATGATCAACTCTTTCTTCTTCACAATTTTTTACATGTGATGCGAATGTTTTCTTTTCTTTAACAAGGAAACGTATTGCAATGCTTTGACCATACACAACTACATACAGAGTACAAAAGTGCATTGAAAGTGCATTGCTGGTATGTATTCATGCTTGTACACAGACACGAATAAACTCGAGCTTGTAATGAATGAATCGTTCAATCAACGTTATAATTTCCATATTTATCGTAATTTCAAGAGTAAAATCGTTTTAAAACGTAAAAAACGAGAAAAAAGCAAATCAATGACGATTGCTGGACGTTGGGATAGCGTTTCAATAGCCGACAATGATGGATGACAAATGCAAAAAAGATAACAACGATGATGATCCCTCCAAAAACGGTTTTCCTCCACCCTCCAAAAATAAGGGTTTTACAATTCAATCTCGTAATTGGAGACTACAAAACTGTAAAATGCAGGAATCAATGATTTTAGATGCAGCGTCATAAAAAAGATGACATACAAAGAGAAGGACAGGGAAAAAATGACAAAACATGAAATCATACAATCTGATGCATGAGACATGATGATGTACCAGAGCGAAGTTTTTCACGTTCTTCATTCACAAAACGGCTGATCGCATGCACATGCGAAAATGCTTTTACCAAGTGAAAGTGAAAGATTCGGTAAAATAATGAAATTATCTAAAAACTTAATTTAAACTACAGTTTGTCAGGTTCCTGCAATTAATTTAAGTTGGGATTGTTTCTGGAAGCACTTTTCTCCAATAAATTTTGCCAAAGTAAGTGGGATTAAATAAGTTTATCTTACCTGGAAGCGTTGTACGAGTAAAGTTGCTTCAAATTCACTTTTTTTATTAAACTTACGGTCCAATTAATTTAAAGACTAGGTGCAAAGCAATCAAAGTTTTATAGGAACTTTGTAAAACAACTGACAAAATCTGCAATCGAAGAGAATGTGTTGGTTTCGATGTAAACTTGTCAGTTGCCTTGTCCCTACTGATTAGCTTCGGCAGTTTAGAGGGTTTTAGTACCCCGGCTTTTGGTTAACCTTCGTTATTTTGTTCTGTTGATTTACAGGTACAGGAAAGTTTACAGGAACTATAAGCATTGTTCAGGGTGAAAGATGCGCGGGACTGGAATCATGATAAGAAGATTAAGGCCACTGGGGACCTTTGGGATTGGCTCCCAATCCAAAAGCAATATTATGTATTACAAGTTAATGGGAGAATGTGGCTGCATGAAGACAAAAAGAACCATTGCCACCTCCACGTCAAGTGTGTGCCGGCTCCACATTCATGACGGATTCTAGTTTACCTACAGGAGGAAGTTCTTCCCCCATAACAGTTAATATTTTAGAGTATATTGATACAATTCAGCAAAGTGGAAAAGCTGCCGTATTGTTCTCAGACTCTCCGCCCGTTTTGTTAGCAGTTGATTTTTTGTGTTTAGTTAAAGATCTTCCAGGTAAGTAGTATTTGACGTTTTATATTTACATACATTTACGCAAAATGTTAGAAACGATGATTTTTACTTTTTATTAGGCATGTCCTGGATTAGTACAATCTTATTCGGAACTGTGGTAGTGAGAGCTGCAGTTGCCCTTCCCGTTGCAGTAATACAACAGAAAGCAATTGGACGTTTGGAAAAATTGAAGCCTGAATTTCAGAACCTAGCCGATGAACTTAAAAAGGAACTGGCCTATGCTATTAAAAAATTTGGATGGAATGAGAAAACCGCACGTATTCAATACACTAAATCTGTAAGAAACATCTACATTGATGAAATACCTATGTAGTTTCAGATTTACCATATTTATTTCATTGTTTTAAAATTTAATTTTTGTTTTGTTGATTTTGTAAAAAAAGTATAAAAAACACTGGCGGAAGATAGTGGAAGAACACAATTGTCATCCTATGAGAAGTCTGGCATTATCTTTAATTCAACTCCCGTTCTGGATTTGCTTATCAAGTGCTCTTCGTAACATTGTATATGCCCTTCCTCATCCAAGAACGGAAGGTTAGTTGGATAAGGTTTATTACTTCATATCGTATTATTATGATGGCTTATTTTGAAATGCATTTTTCATTTTAGAGCGAATAGATAGGTGGATTCAAATTCATGATGAACATACACCTTGGGTGAACAGTTTGGTGTTGCCGGATCCAGTGGTTCTTCCGTTAATATTCTTAGGAACAAATATGCTAAATATTGAGCTAGCCCGAAGACAACGGTTGCAACAAGCAATTCCTCAAACAAAACTACAAATGGCTGTGCCGTGGATAATGAGGGGAGTTATTGTTACAATTGCCATTATATCAACAACTGTTCCCTCGGTATGAAATCCAAAGTCGATTTTGCTAATAAAATTGCATTATGGTAAATAATTAACTTAATACTATTTCAATGTGTTTGTTAGGCTGTATCCATGTATTGGGCTGCATCTAGTTCAATTGTCTCTTGGACAAAACATCTTTCTTCGCAGTGAAGCTGCAAAGCAATTGTTTAACCTTCCAACATTTTCACCTCCCACAAATGTGACTGCCGATGACACGACAAAGTCTAAATCAACATCGATAGGTTCAAATGAAAAGCCGCCAGCTTTGTGATACGTAAAAAGCTAGTCAGAATAGAATAATAAATGATACATTACAGAAGTTTGTTGATTATCAAATGTTTTCAAAAATATTATCTTCCTATTAAACCGGTCAAACAAGGAGCATTTGAACAGTTGATCAGTATTTTTTTCGACAAGCATGAAATTAGTTGTGACGTTCAGTTTTTCCTTATCGCATAGCAAACCATTTAAATAAAGACCTTTGTCTTTCATTTCTATATTAGTGTAGACCGCCATGCCATCAGCCATCATCACATTTTATCTGAAATTGCTGCATAATACGTAGATTTTGCATAAATGTGAGAGATGACAATCTATCGTGAACATCATTACCATAATGCTGCTATTGAGTACCGTGATTAGGACTGATTTGTGGTTTGGCAAGAGACTACTCTCCGGATCAGAAGGTCGCTTCGTTTATAGATCTCTGTGTGTATGTGTGGCTGTGTCTTGTTCGGTCGCATAGCTTAGCTTGCAAGTAAATATTTCCCAATTTTGTCACGATCATGTCACCTCAAAACAGCGGATGACAGGAGAGTCGAGTAATTTAAAGCACAAACCATTTTTTGGCAAATTCAACAAATGAACAAATTTTATTTTAAAAACATGAAAATGCTTTAAAGTTATCTTTATTTAGTTTGACTAGGGACGAGACTAATGCACATTGTATTGACTATGAGTAAAGAATATTCATAATGCTTCGCTTGACTGAACATCTATCATCAGTTGCAAAATGTATATGTTCTGTCCAATCGAGTAATGAATCACTTTAGAAGACCATCAATTTTGAACTACTTGTTTCTGTTCAAGTGACAACCGTAAAAGGAGTTTCTGAGTACTATCCATAAATGGAAATATAGGTCATTCGTTTACTTCAAAATATTGTCTTTGGTAACTTCAGACATGAAGTTATAGGCATATCTCACAGCTAACGTTGGATTTTAATCCTAGAATATTTCGTAATTATTTGCTACATCGTAGCATTAGTAAAAGGTTTCACACGATAATGATGCATCATCATCATACAGTTACCATTAGTATGGAAATAAATATAATTACAAAAATATGCCCATGTCTAATCCAGCAACGGTGATTTACTTCCGTTTTCAGTCTTCAGTACTTTTTCATATTTTTCTTTAGTTTCCCCTTCAACTAAAATATTATGCAACCTACCTACTTTTTCCCAATTCCTCCACGATTACCACCAAAATGGACTCTGCTCTTTAGTAATTCCTATAGCAAACAACTTCCCATCGTAAACTCGAGAAGAATCGTTTAAATCCCCAATTTTCCTTTGCTACTGTTGTAAAAGTGCAACAGAAACATCACGTTCATTACGCCAAAGAATTTTACTCGCACATTCATGCAGTCTTGTTTCCTTTAATTCGCCCTCAGGATCTTTTCCGTCTCTCATTCAAAGTTACTTTAAAGGGAAGGAACCACCATCTTCATTAGAGCCAAAGTAAAGTCAGCTCCTATCATCATATCATCATCATAATCATGACCAGCAGCAATAAGGTTGAGCTGAGCAATATTATCCATATCAATCCTTATCCTTTTCTCCTCAACAAACAACTAACAGCAGATTAGATGTAATAATGCTCAACAGAGCAGAACCATATATACCCTAACAAAATTTCTTACAAACACGAAACATTTTTCGTATTCATCCATGCTTTCTATGTTCTTTTGAAATATTCAAACTTCTCAGTTTTAAACAGAAAAGTTATTCACAGTATTCGTGTATTTTTCATTCAACCACCATTGCCATTATTAATACGAAACCTCTTTCTTCTTCACATCTCTACAACAATTGACTCACCGACGGACGAGAAAACTCTCATTCTCCTACATTATTAAACATCTGCAGCATCTTTGCTCACAAGAAAGGAAATTTTTCCTTTTTTCTCCCAAATGTTCTATAGTAAAATTGTAATCATCACAGGGTTTAAAACACTACCCTTCTTCCTTTTCTACAACCCAATAATCTAACTCTTTGTAAGTTTTTTTCTAATAATGCTCATGAACGTTATCTTCATCACTTTACAAACATTACCTTCATTATTATGATCCTCTCATATGAAAGTTTATATATATGTATAAGGTAATCATTATTATGATGGTGATGGCGGTGGTGTATAATAATGTAAATGTCGATGTTTTAAGCGATGGCAGCGGCTGCAGCAATGAAGCTGCAACTGGCAAACTTTTTTTCAAAGTCTCATTTTAAATTCAGCCTTGTGTTTTCATACAGTAAGTTGCTAATGCTGACTATCTAGTCCTGGTAAGAGTGTTTTGTTATTTTTGCTTTGGTGCTGCTCATTTCTCAGTCGTTTAGTCTCAGGATGATCACGAGAGGACGACCATGGTGACGATAGTGTTGGTGGCGAAGAATAAGGGTAGATGCTGTGATGATCATGACGGTTCTATGAAAGGATTATTATTTAGAAGAAGAAAAATAGAACCATACGAAAAAAGATTCTTTTTTTGGCCATATTAAAAAATTCAGAGTCAACTCGTCATCATCATACGCATGCAGATATTATGATTCTCACCATAATCTCAAGAACGATTTGATTTCTGCATGTATAAGAATTAGTTTTTCTCCTTGTCCCCGGCTTTCAATTTTTTGTTTATTGTTTATTCGTGTTAAATGTATTACTGTATAGTTATGTAGTTGTTGAGAGAGAAATATGTAAGAGTTTTTGCTACTAATACGTATTATGTGCTCTGTGAATAAATAAGGATTATTAGTAACGTACATAATCACAATAGCGTGTGTTCTGTTTTGTGAGAATTTTAAAAGTGAAGATACATACGTAGAAGATTAGTATGCCTCCTACTTAAATCCAAGTTTGATTATTTGTCATCTTCAGTCCTGTTTTGCGTACATTCCCAACATCAACCGGTGGTTGGTTGCGTCCGTCGGTGAAAGAAAGTTGTTATGAAGATGATGGGTTGAGGTTGTTTAGAGAAAATTGTTTTATTTTTTAATGAGAAAAATTGTAAGAGTTGGTGTTTCGGTGGATAAAAAATCTGTAAAAACTTTTTGCAAAGAAACATTAAAGTGTTGATTCTATTCATTTTACCAAAAAAAAGTTTATTTGCAGAAGTCTCTGAACGGAGTAGGTGGTCTTACAAAGACCTTACAAATCCCATCAGAAGCAGCAGAAGCTTTTATTGAATAACATTTTTTGCAAAGTTTGGTTATTTGTTGCTTCATTTTATACAATCTTCTTCTGTCTGCCTGCCATCGTCAGCCTCATCACTCACATTCTCTTTTTCTATTTTTGGTTGTCAAAACTTTTTTAAAGTCTTTTTTTGCTTGTTGGATTGTTGTGTTTGAGTTGATGATAATGATGATGAGGGTAATGACGGTGTCAATTTCTCCGAGTTCCCCAGCGAAACTTTTAAATTGGTAATAAAAAAATGGTTGAGTGAGAGGGGAACGAAACTAATGCGAATTGGTTGGGCAAATATTGCTAAATATCCTTTGGTTTCCCTACTATTACTGTTACAGTTTCTCAGTTATAATTTTACTACTTCGTGAGAAAATAATATTTATGGTAGGAAATGAAAAGCGGAGGAAAAAAGTTGATGAAATTTGCCTGGTAGTCTTATTCACACATTTATTTAAATGTTTTATGTGCTCTCTCAGTTATATTTTTACTACTTCGTGAGAAAATAATATTTATGGTAGGAAATGAAAAGCGGAGGAAAAAAGTTGATGAAATTTGCCTGGTAGTCTTATTCACACATTTATTTAAATGTTTTATGTGCTCTGTTTTATTTGCTTTTAAAACGGTTTATGTTTTTACACAAATGCCCTAGTTTTTTCTTATGCAATTATTGTAAAGTGAATGTTTTTAAGTTTATCAAACCCTTGTTTTAACAAAAAGTTTTCCTTAATTAAAGTTACGTAATTGTTGAAAGTGTTGTTGCTTCCTTTTTTAGTTTTACTTTGCCGAATAATGTTTTTATAATTTGTATGATTAAATGCAAATTGCTGTATATGAGTATATGATAAAAAACATAAACATTTCTAGTTCATACCTACCGTGCTGACATTGACTCACCGGTATCTCAACTACTATAGAGTCCAATGCCAAACTACCGCATTCTGCAAGTCAGAAACAAATTAGTTTATGCCGGTCGTACCTCGTAGTTTTTGTTGCGTGCGTGTACCCCGTCAAAAAGATCTTTCGATAAGCTAAATACTAATCATTATAATAACAGCAAGCAATAATGCAATAAAAATGCTGGGATGACTTTTGATGACTCTTTGGCTTTTAAATATTTAATGAAAGGACAAGACTATCCCAAATACCCGTACATTAAAATCTTATTTTTGCAATTATAAAAAAGTACCTATTATCATTAATATCGTATTATTTAGCAAAATACATTGTGTTCATTGTGAAAGTGGACTACTTTTGCAATATAACAATATTCGACAAATTAGTCAATTTAGTGGAACGAGGAAAGTTTGCAGTAAAAAATGGCGGAAGTTCTAGAAAACGGGAACGGGAATAGTTTTGTGGATGCGGATGCCAGCCTTGATGCTCCTAAAGAACATTTTTCTCCTATGGACACAAATTCCTTGCCGAGAATAAATAGGGTAAATAAAAAATGATAATTATTTTTTCGCTCATCATTTTAGCATCTAGCGCCTTCATCATATCTTCTTTCCATATTTGTTTTACCTGAATTGTGAAAAACATAAAATTGTAATGTATAACATAAAAATGGGGGAGGAAATGACAAGGTAAAC
>JAANSO010002913.1:0-12483 GCA_036507315.1 Lepidocyrtus fimetarius | reverse complement strand
AGTTTTCATATTTTCTCCTTCGTTTTTGAAAAGATTCGGGTGCTGAGTAGTTCGGGAGATTCGGGTGCTGAGTAGTTCGGGAGATTCGGGTGCTGAGTATTTCGGGAGATTCGGGTGCTGAGTAGTTCGGGAGATTCGGGTGCTGAGTAGTTGCCCTGGTGAGGTACTTCAGACAGTTTAGGTAAGCATGACGCATTCATAACAAATGCATTATGCAAGTCGCGATAAAATAGTCCTTTCCAAGTTGAGCTTTTCCAACCGATGAATATTGATGAGTTCAACGACAGTTTTAATTGTTCTGTTAGTTCATTTAATATTTATGGTTAAGTAAAAAGATAACGTCGTGCAAATTAGTTCAAATTTATTTTTATAATTGTTGTAATTTGAAATAGTTTACTTGATTTGGTAAATTTTGTTAGACAGCTTTTAAATAATTCATCTTGCATATTCTTATGACGTCTATTTTGATTCATATTAGTCTACCGTGTAAAATTATTTAGTGGAAGTTGGCAGTGGAGGTGGTGGCCCAGTTCCAAATTTAAGTACAATTTCACGCCGTGCAAAAGTAGTTTGTTTACAACAGCAGTAAATAACGCAGGTTAGTGGAATAATTAAAAGAAATAGAAAATAAAGATAATTATAATCAAAACCTCGGTAACTATAAAAATATTCAGTAGTTGTTCTTGTGTATCTTGGAGTTGTCGTCGTTGTCGAAGTAGACGTCGTTGACGCACCTGGCGGACTAACTTCGCTTGAATGAGGACAATTACACTGATAGCGGTTATCCACTCTTACAGAACCAATTTTTATTCCCGGTTGGGTATTAAAATACTGCAGACCGTCGGATTCCATTCGGGTGCTCCTGCGAGGGTCGGACAACCAATCGTAATATCCACAAAGGCATTTCGGTGTTCCTTGAAATAACGCTTCAGGGTAATAAATCCAGTGTTTGTTACTGAACTGTGCAAAGCATTGGATTTCATTTGATTCCAAATGGGGAAGTTCGTCGTGGACGATATCCGACTCTCCTTTTAAATTCATTTCGGAAAAGAGCATCAACGTGGAATTTGAGGTTTCTTCGGGACCGACTTTCTCAAATCCTGTAAAATTATAGTCAGCAAAACCCATTTGATATTTTTTGAAACAGGAAATGCTAGAAGACCATTCTTTTGAAACTATCAGTTCCTTATACTCCATTTCTGGCTTTCCTTCGACGATTACTTCCTTACTTCCGGTAATTTTCCACCTATAGAAATAAATTTTATTGTAGTTAATTTACCTAATGTTAACTTTTTAAGCCTTACTTACAATCCAAGAATTTTAAAGGATTCGGCCTCAGCGACCCATGAAGTTTCATTTACATCTACTGTATCCAAATATATCACAGAGTTGCCCGTGCAGCCATAGTCATCGTAGGCAGTAATTGTTTGTCTTGCTCCGAGTATTTCCGTTGTGGTGAAAGAAAAAATTAATAAAATTGTCCAAAATTTTGGCAATTTTAATAAATCTTGCCTTCCCCTCATTTTCAAATATAAGTCTAAACAAAAACAACACAGATTTAATTTCTTAATGATTTAAAATGAAGTTTATTGGAAATTGATTTATATAAATTGTTGCCACAAGAATAGATCAACGATTAATTAAAGTGAACGGTAAATTAAAGTTTAAATGCATTCAGGGTGAGTAATCACGAGTTGTTATCATGTTCAGATATTGAGATACGTTTTGCTCCAATGAAACGTAGCGCCAACTCGATTATGATTGAATTGCGGTTGCGCAACAATTATTAAATTGATTGATTGATGTTAATTTTATAATAATCTCCACTGAATAATTCCAACTGGCGATGCACTTCAAAAATTAAGTAAGAATGACGCATCATTAACAAGTACATTATGCAGCTTGATCGCGATAAAATTGTCATTTCCAAGTTGAGCTATCTGACCCCATTTGGTTTTGTCGAGTATTGATGAGTTCAAACATCATTTTAATTGTTCTGTTTGTGCATTTAATGCAAATGAAATGCCGTACAAGCTTGAACAATTTTGGCCTTGAGATTTATAAAAAAATTAAAAGGGCGATTACCTTTTAAGTCATTAAATTTTCCGTTCATTTTTTATGTAAAGTTGAAGGAATCAAGTAGTTCAAAAACATTTATATATTAATCGAGATTTACATGAAAATTCTTAAGACTAAAGTTAGAATTATGCGGAATATAAATTTTTTATGAACAGATTCAGTTTCCCAAGATTTTTTTATTTTGTTGGAGAGTAATAAAGCAAATAATTTTAGTTTTTATATATTTTGCATACAAATTTTTATACTTTTTAGTAATTAAAATGCTTATATAATTTATTTAATGTATTTATTTATATTGGCTAAACTAACATGTAAAAAATCTGTCTCATCTAATCCACTTTTATTGACTTCATTAGTAAATTTTTCAATTAAATAAAAATTTTACAACACGGCATGGCTATTTAAAGGAAACTATTTCCAAAAGTTGGAAAAATTGTTTATTACATAATTCAAAGTGACGTTTTATTCTAAATTCAGCAGAAAAACAAAGATAAATGAGCTCGAAGCTAAAGTCATTTGTAAGGAAAGAAGTAACCAAGCAAGAAGCTTTACCTAATTACTCACATATTGCCAGAGAAGACACTAAAGGGCTCATTTATATTCAAAGAAAATAAAATTTTCGCAAGACCCTTGCGTACAAACCACCTCCCGACCGACAACCGACTGAAGTAAACCCCGAGGTTAACTACAACAAAACAAGATAAAGACAGATCCATTTCCGGCCGGAAATAAAATTTTTTGAGAGCAACACGAAACCTGAAATACTTCAACTTACTATATTTTTTATTTAAAATCGAAACGATATGATACTTGCTTGCAGAAGTTCGCTTGAAAACCTCTTTACTTTTGAAACATTTTTGCAACTGTTCCCAAAAACAGAATTAATCATAAATTTGAATAAAATTTTTGAAAAACCATCAGTGGCCAGTCGTCAGTGTTCTTTATTCATTGTTAAAATTTATCTTGACCATCAACTATTCCTTTTGTTGAAAATGTATAACTCTATGGATTTTAACCATTTTTAAACCTCTTTCAATATAATGCTAAGATTTCTATTGTCATATGTAAGCAAAGTCTGACAGCAATGCTCAAGTATTATGTTGCAGGAGAATGATCATTAAAAATCCAGTGAAGTTTCTTCAACCTTTTGCAGCAAACCAAATCGAGCGGATCACAACCCGATACCGAAACATGACCCAACAAACACTCCTGTCAATGTTTTAACGGTCTTCGTGTCAAATACGTGTCAAATCCATGATATTAAACTAAAAATGTGAATTACATATCATTTTTACATTTCTGTTATCATACACACCTTCGTTTAAACAATAATATCAAAGAAATGTCGTTTACGTATCTAAATGCGGACACTCCTTTTACATGAGCTCTGTCTAAATTTAAATGCATTTCTGGTATATCAATGATATCAATTTTCTGACAGATCTCTTCGTAATAAAAATGAACAGAACGCCTTTAATTGAGCATTGGATTGATATAAATTTCGTATCAATTTTTTTGATGTTGTCCGTTAATGTATTTTTTCCCTTTGGAATATTTTCTACTTTGCAAGATAGTGTTTTTGATGGACTCAAGCTGATCAGTTGAGGAAGTGATGAAGATCTGAGCTTAACTACAATTATCATTAGTTAGTTAACTAATATTTAATTGCGGTCAAGTTTAAGGAGGGAATCATAGTAATGTTGAATTAAGGATTATAATTCCAGTTAAAACAATTTTAAGTGATAGTGTTACAACATTAACTATAAATATAAGTGAAGAAGTTGATCGGAGAATTAAATTGTGCATTACTTCATTCATCAAAAACTTTAATCAAATAACTATCAGTTATCAGTTAGTTAGTGAAAAATTAAATTATTATTGTTATTAGAAATACTATAAGGTATAGAGCTTTGTGCAAATAATATTAGTTAAATGATTATTTAATTAATAGGCATTTAAGTTTAGTTAATCATTATTATTAATTAACTAATTGTGAGTGTGATTAGTTTTTCCAATTGATTTTTGTATTTTTGTTTTGTCAATAAATAAACTAACTTCCAAAATCACTGATCAGTATTATTTCCTAGTATCAGTTCATTATCATGGTATTGACACCTATTTGACATCATTTGCACTATATCAAATTGACATCAATACAATATATTTGACTCCTTTTCTCAGTATCACTCCACCGTCAATATATTGTCAAAAAACCGATTATTTGACATCATTTGCACTATATCAAATTGACATCAATACAATATATTTGACTCCTTTTCTCAGTATCACTCCACCGTCAATATATTGTCAAAAAATCGACACTGTCAATATTTTGATATGAAATTGATACCCTTCTGCTGATATCAGTGCGATGTAGATGAAACCGGCACATTTATGCCAAATTGACATCAGTACTGAAATATCATATTGATATTTTTTAAAGCCCAAAAATGTTTGATGGGATACATATTAGCTCCCATTTCAAAACGTTTGCTGGATATGCATGCATAAAAATGTACAAATGAGATCCAGTTGGATGAGTCATTAACTTTTTGAAATAAACATTTCAAACTTCCATCAGAAATGACAAGTTTAAGTAAACTAATTCCATATTGGCATTCCCATTTTCAAGGTTTCAAGTTTTCAAAATCATATATCACTTCAAAATGCAAGTTCAATGTGGAAGAAGTGGAATTAAATTTAAATGGGAAATTATTTATTTTTACAGTATTAAGAATGATCATAAGTAACTCAAGGGTTACCAATACGAAATACATCTAAAGATAGTTACTAATTCATTGTTTTAATAGCTAATTTAATGTCAAAGTCATTCATACTAGCAAATTGAAACTAAAGAAAACGCATCTTCATTGAATATCTAAACGATTTTTTATAACTTTACAATTTCAGCTCAAGAATGACAGGAATATGTGCTCTTAATCACCAATGGCTTCAAAATAGACGCGACTCACAAATTGACAAGAGTGCGTTGAAACAGTACGTTGCGAGAAAAAGATGGCACAAAGCCATGAATGCAATTGTTGCAGTTCGAAGATTGTACAAGGGGATCCCCTCCATGACATAAAAGTACAATTGTCCCTGCAGGTACAGGTGGCTTTCCGTTCCAGAAGTTCAAGCTCATGTTTGTGCAAAAATACTTATTTCAACAAAAATAAATGAAATGGCTACTTCAACTACCCTACTAACACGTTTGTAAATGTATTGATAAATAATTTCAAAGGTTTTAGCAAAGTTCTGCTTTCTAGTCAATATTTTGTTGCCAGTTTTGGAAACAAAATGCAAACAAATTAAGAAGATACTTTATTTTATAATCTTGTTACATAACGAAGAGACATTATCTTTATGTTGTTGACATATTCATATAAATGTACTCAATGTATTCGCTTTTAGGAGTATTTAAAGTTTGAGGAAAACGTTAACTACATAAAATTGTTTTAAACTTGTCTGTCGTATTCTTATAATGACTTGTTATAATGACAATTTCCTGCCTAAATAGCATCTTATCGCGTAATTAGAACACAAATTGTAAAGTACCAATTTGTTCTATTCAGTGATTTCTTGAACATATATTGACCTTGTTTTGATTTCTCTCATACAACAATCATTAGGTATTGTATAAATTAATTTTAAGACTATATCTTAATTAAAATTAATATATAGCTTTAGTTTGAATATATTCAAAAGATCATTCTTCTGCGTAAAAGACTTTATCAACGGAAATATCATGCTCATGAGTTGGAATAAAATCAACAATTTGTTCTTTAAATGCAAGGCCAAATGTCGACATCGGTCGTGGGCCGCTGATGCTCTTACATTTTTCCAAATATGTGTCATAATATCCTTTGCCACGTCCAAGGCGGTGTCCTTCAAGAGTAAACGCCAAGCCAGGCACAAGCATTAAATCCACTCCTCCTATTTTGTTATAATAGCTTTCCATACACTGGTGATTCAAAAATTTCAAGCACAATTAATAAAATACACTTTATGTGAATAACCTGATGCCAATGCTTCATCGCGACCTTCAGACGTTTCCGGTTGTTTAATATTCCACTTGGTTTTGGGCAATGAATTATAATCTTCAAGTGATCTTATTCTCAGCATCTCCATTTTTGCAGTTGTATACCTGGAAGTTTAATATGCACAATTTTCAGAAAATGTAACATTATCGGTGCATTCAATCAATACATCCTCATTGAAATTTAAAAGTACTTCAATTTTAAAACCTTGGAATAAAACATTGCTTGCCAGAAGAGAAAACGTCAGCAAGAATTTCCTCCGTTGACACCTCCTCGTCCATACTTAAATACAGACAAATCCTTTTAGATTCCTGGTAAATCTTGTTTGATAACACCTAGAAAAAACAGCCCGTTTATAAATATGTCTACAAATCATGTTAAAACAAAAACTACCTTCTTCGTCACAATTGCAGATTGTCTTTTTCTTTCTTCTTTCGACATATTTCCCAGTTTTTGCTTTATTTGTTGACGCAAAGCAGATTTCGTTAGAGTTACAATTCCGGCCATTCTCCAGTTTTTTATGAACGCTGTATTGGAAGAATATTAAATTAAAAATCTTCAATTAAATCTTCGCATGAAAGACAGAGAACAAGTTCAAAATCATATGATTTAGTAATTACATAAGATTCCTTAGATGCTTCATTGACTTGTTCACAACTGGGGATAACATGTGGTAGCAGAACAAGAGGATATCATAAAATCCAACAAATCCCGTCCAATGTTAAAATTATCAGTTCCATAATTTCTCAACATAAAAATCCATCTCATCATTCAGTCCAGCAGGGAAACTAAAATGTACTGAAGTTCAGCTTTCATATCATAGCCCAAGCCATGTGCTTTTTTCTCGTCAGAATTCATGAACAAAGATCGCTATCTATCCCTATCCCTACCGCAGCACATTGGAGCAGATGATCAGCTGCTCATGCAAAAATTGCACTTTGTAATTTAAATCTCGGTGAAAGTTGCATTTTGAAGAGTTTCTCTAGTCAAATTTTTACTTAAGAATGTAACAAAACTCACTACAATTTGCACTCTGACCTTCTTATTTAAGCATTACTGTATTTGGTAAATATTAAAATGGAGGAGAATAGCGGAGCCAGCGGAAGTAAAGATGACAGTGGAAGTAAAGATGACACTCCGGGTGATCATCCTGAGGAAAGCGGGGGTAAACCTTCAAACTGGAAGTGGAGTTGGCCTAATAAAACCACCGTTTATTTGGGGAATATTAGCTACTCTCTTACGAACAGTGATCTCATCAAGGTACTGGGAAAATGTGGGAAGGTTGTTAGGTAAGTTATTTCTAAATCACTATAAATCATCTTCAAAATGAAACTGAAAATATGTTTAATTAAATAATCTTTTTCTATTGTATGTAGTGCAAAGATTGCCAAAGACAAGTGGTCACGAAAGAGTAAGGGTTACGCATTCATACAGTTTCAGAAAGAGGAGGAGGCTCAAAAATGTGTTACGGAATTTAATGGTGTCCGGGTAAGCCTAATTATATTGATCAATTAAATAAATATATCTTCGTGAATTCTAAATTTATTAATAACTAAATTGTGTTATTATTCAAACTAGACGTTTGGTAGAACCTGGACGTGTCGTATGGCAATAGACAATGGGAGGACTGCAGAATTCTTAAAAAGACGTAATTATCCTGATAAATCTCGTTGCTATGAATGTGGGGAATTTGGACATTTAAGTTATCAGTGTCCAAAGAACGCACTTGGAGATAGGGAACCACCATCCAAGAAGAAAAGAAAGCGTGAAAAGAGGTCAAATACGGATCCTGCTGGTGACTCATCTTCCGATGAAGATGGAAGTCGTCCCGATAAGAAGCGTTTTAAAGGGCCAGACTTGGATTCTCTCAGTGGGGCAATTAGTCACCAAGTAAGCCCATAATAACTAACTTAATTTTGCCTAAATTCACCGTACACCGTATCATTATACTAGACAAATACTAATTTTCATTCTTCTTATTTAGAGAGAGAAAGAAGAACAAGAAGACTACAGGGAAAGAGTAGCAGCGGGCAACTATGAGAAAGCTAAGTCAAAGTCTAGAGCTAACCGGAAATTTGTAAAGGATGCATATTTTAGCGATGAAGAAACTCTTTCAACGGAATCCGAATAATTTTTATACTAATATATTACTACTATCGAGATTGTCATTAATTTAAGTTCCACCTACGGTCGACTTTTGTATTTTTCTAACGCTTAATCGAAGATATTTATTTAAATAAAGCATATTTCCTCTACTGGAAACGCATTTAATTCTAGATGTGCGTCATTGAACCTCATTTACAACGTCTATGAAATTTAATGACGTGTATAGTTGTTATCTAGATCAAATTATTCTATTTTTAATACATAATATTTGTTTAAGTCTGTTGAATTTCCTAGATCAGTGTCGCAGCTAAAACTCAAATTGAGGTTTAGTCCAGCCGCAGGAATCATACTATATGCATAATAGTTGCTATGTAGGGCATGGCATATTAACTTTAATACATTCCACATTTGATTTTCAAAATCCCACAGTTTTATAAATTGATTCCGGTAGCTGTCAAAAGATTTCAATACATTGGATTTTCCTATGAATTGTTTAAGAAATTGGAATTTTTATCTTTCAATCATGGAACGATTAAAATTTTAAAATTGTTTGTCTCTACCTGGTTACTTTTTCTGTTGTACTTGTATTTTATACATCCTTGAGTAGGACTCCTACTAATAATGATTTAAAAAACTATTTAAACCACGGCATTACATTTAGCTGCCACCGACTTGTTGAGTGTGCTCATTCACTTCAATTTTTAAAAATCCTTCGACTGAGAAAGTAATTGAATTTTTAAAAAACAATCTTCCTTTTTAATCGAATGAAATATAATTGACCTAATTATGATAAGCACCCTATCACGCGTCTTTTACCTAGTTATCATAATCATATTCGTGTGCAAACCTCATCGTCGCGACGATCGTATGCTATTTATTGCAAGTGTCAACCCGATAATTGATTTCATGCTAAATACTTACTTACCAGTGCATAATTTCCTTCTTGTGGTTATATTTTCATATCGTGAGTTGACATTTGCGTTGCTAAAATACGAGGGGTAATAATTCAAGTATAGAAAATTATTGTAATTTTTGTGAAGTACCAAGTTTTTAGTTATTAAGACTGATAATGGGCAAAAGATAAGGTCTTATTTTCTTCCCATATTGTTGGTTTCATTAGGTTGGGTCTGGGATTTTATTACAGTTTCTAGTCCTATTTCACTGAATTGCTTTACATTTGCTTGCAACATGCAACGACAGGGACACTCATAAAACATGGATTTTAGGCATAAAGAATAGACATAGTTAAGCAAATGAACAAAAAGGTAAGAAACTTTTAAATGAAAATGATCAACGAAACTGATGGAGTGATGAGAAAGGGTTTTTGATACCGACTTACCTGCTTATGCATATTATTTACGCAAAAAATTACAACGAAGCAACTATCAAAGCTTTACTTTCAAACTTACAAAACTATAACAATGTCTTCAATTGCAAGATTAGTTTCTCAAGTCTTTAAAAGCACTTCGTGAACAATGTTATCATCAAACATATTTAAATGTGATATTGCTATCAAATCAAGGCAAATTCATTCCCATTATTATTTTGCGACCAGAAAGTCATTGTATGGGAGATTATTTTGCATTGAGAGCGTGACATAAATTAGATTACTATTAGGTTCTTAGGCTAAGCTCCTGTGCAACCATATTTAATTTTTTGCAAAAGAAATTTTATTATTATTAGGTGGTTAATGAAATTGAAATGGAAAAATTGAATTTAATCGTGTGCCATTAAACTACTTACATTATTGACTAGTTCCTCTCGCATAATCATCTAAATACATTTTTCATTTCAATCGTATTACAAACCCTGTTTTTCAATCAATTTGTAACGCAGTATTTATTTAAAGTTTAATGCAATTTTATCAATTTTTATATAGCGTTCTCCATAAATGAACACTTTGAACGCCACCTCAGACAGTGCATTGTAATGCGAAATGTAAACTACAAAAAAGTCATGTGGAAGTAACACATACACCAAACCTTTGAATAAATAAAAGCTTGCAACTACTTTCCAGGAAGGGTTTATATGTACGATACCACAAAAGGATGCATAAAAATCTCGGACTTTTTTGTAATTGAGGACAAATAATAGCACTTTATGTATTTTATGATCAGATACACCAAATAATCAGCAGCTAGGTGTAATTTAAATTCTAAATTCGTTGAATGAAAATCTATTATTTTGTATATTTATTTTATTCTGGCTCAACTGGTACAGAAACAACAATGATGGCCACTCAGGTGTGTTTATTTTTTCAAAATTTTCCTTTCTAACAAGTTTGTGACAACCAAAACATGAAAAAATGTAGTTTAACTGCAACTAGTTAAAGCTAACGATGCAAATGTGACTTCCTGCTACAGCTTCGTAAGGTCTTCTTTATTGATTCTTTGGTATTGATTTGATTGTAGTAATTGAAATCGAAATACGTACCAACATGTCACAGTGGGAGCAATTATAGATTGTTTGTGTGATGTTATATATAGTGGCACATTTTTAATTGTAAACACATCACACTAGCAGGTCTAAAGAAATGTCCAAGAAAAGTCAAATTAAAATTACTTGTTGCATAACGTTTTCAGGGTAAATACTTATTTGAACCAATGTTTTACTTTTGGAAAAATAAAAGTAAAACCGACCGACGATGAGCATTACACTTCAAATGATATGCACATGCATTTTACAAGCAAAAGTTTACAATAAAATACTCAAGTATGCTAGAGGGTGGTGCTTTTTCATATTGTTTTTTCTTGCAAAAATTCAGTTTTAATGATAGAATGCATTTGGAGTATTTGGATTTGCACTTAATCATATTGAGGTATAAACTTGACCCTAACGTATTTATTTTACGTTGTTTCAAGTTGGGTCGAATTAAAAGCATTAGCGCTACTCAAGTGAAAGTAAGTACGTATGTCTTCAGTTCACATCAAAGTTTTGTACTAAACTTCTGATGAATGGCAGTTTTAACTTACCAAAATAAGTTTTGAATAATATTTTAGTTGTACACGCAGCTTTCTAAACCTCTTTAATTCTGCGTATTTTAATTGCCGTGAGAAAATTAAACATTTAAAACGGATTATGCATATTTCATGACACTTTAATTAAAGCAATACAAATTAAATTTGTAAATCAACTATGCCAATTACTGCGTTTGCTAATCTTTTTTGCAATAATTAATGTATAATTTCCGTCGCGTATTAAAGTTTTTACAAACAATTTTGATTAAATATTTAGTTTTTTGGCTTTTATCTACGACGACATAATGTTTAACATTTAGTACAACAGATAAAGGCCAAGCCAAATAAAATGTAAATGCATGCTTGCTAAAAACCTTTTTCACAAGGTAATGGAAATCTAAACGATATATGATTCTACTACATCTAAGGGCCATTATATTTTTCTCTTTACTACATTAAAATAATTTTATTATTCTTTCATACTTTTTATCTTGCGAACCTTATGTGAACTTTGAAAGGATACAATAAGCACCTTGGGCTTTGCAAACGGATGTTTGGATTGGGCTTCAAGCCGGCAGCTTACAATATGTTTTAGCAATATGAAGTCAAAATATATCAAGAAATGTTGAATTGTAAAGATAATTCCAAGACTCAAAAGAGCCATTCACATAATGTGTCTTTAGTTTGCTTTTCAGATGCATACATTTTTGGAATGTTAGAAGTCACCAATTTGCAGAAGCGCGCATAATTAAAGATGTAGACGGTGATTAAGCAAAATTACTGAAAACATTGAGAGTAATTACTATTCGTAGCTATTGGGATTCAGATTCAAGCTTAACTTTTAAATTATATGGTAATAAAAATTTCTTTAAAAACGACGCGATAGAAAAATCATGATTAGAAATGAAATGACCTTCTCATGAGCTCCAAAATATATTATTTTAGGCAAGCTTAACTAAAATTATTTTGGATACTTCCTCTGCAGAATAAAATAAATAATTGCGATGAATACATAATAAGAGGATTTTTAGTACTTCCGGTGACCATTGGATAAAAACAATTGTTTGTGTAATTTTTACTTTTAAAAAGGTTTTGATGGATTATATTTTGAATAAACATTTGTGTGGCCCAATCTAAATCAGTCCTCAAATATTGCAACGTGCGCAAATTTAAGCATGTTTTTATGTTTATAAAATGTGTTAATATTACTCTACAAAGTCACAAAAGGCATATGTACATTTAGTAAAGTTTTATAATTGGTAGCATATCAAATTTAAACAGTTTAGTTAAGCTACATCTGGCAA
>JAANSO010002912.1:0-12483 GCA_036507315.1 Lepidocyrtus fimetarius | reverse complement strand
TATTTGAGCTCAATATCGGATTATAAATTTTATATCAAAGGCTAACTCGTTCCTCCTGATCACTGTAACAAAGCAAATATTAAATTATTAGCTTCGATTCTGACTACAATTAAATTGCTTTAATGCAATCTTAGATTTTGCATGTTGTCCTACATGCTTAAAGTTCTCAAGTGTTGAATCCAGGCGTGTTTCACATCCCGTTTGGTTTCTTCCTTCAAATCCTATGTTACAAGAAGTTGCCTCCTTCAAATCAAACTTTCCCTCTGGAGAAGTTGGCTGACTTCCATATGTACAAGCTCCACCCCGTCTCTGCTTCTAATCCTTTCAGAAAAGATTAGGTTGCGCTGGTTGTACCAGCATCTTTGTTGCTCTGTCAGCAACAGTGGAGGACCACTAAAAATATTAGTTCTTTTAGTTTGTTCCTTAATAATGTCAGTCTGCTTCCTTCCATGTGGTCGATATTAAATTCCGGCATTTGATTCTCTTCCGGAATCCTGTTTTTCACTTTCCTATTTGGAATCCATAAAATGAAAGCACTGCAAAATTCATAATCACTTCCGGAAATGGTTTTGCGGAAGAAGTTTTTAATGTCAATACAATTCCGATTCCGGCAAGCGTTTTTCTTCCGGTAACCATTTCCTACTTTGCCTGGCTTTATCGCATAAAAAATGAAGGTACTGCAAGAATTAGTACTTTCTTCTGGATCCGGAATTGGGAATTGATTATGCGGAAATATTTTATCAAAATTGATTGTACTGGATAGTTATTGGTCAGTATTTCAACGTGTTGCGAAGAATTCCAATAGAATTGATCATTCCGTTTGTGTACCTCTACCAAACTAGCCATAAGCTCACCAGTTGCTTTTGGAACCTTATCAAGAATTTCCAAAAAAAAGTTCTCTCGTAAAAACAATGTTTTCCAGACATTTTAAACACCTCAGGTTAAGTTTGACCTCGTTCATTTTGTTGGTTCAGTTAATTACCTATATTGTCACTATTTCAATTGATACAAACGAAGAATCAAACAAATTTCTAAATTTCCTGGCATTGTTTGGAGATTGCACTTTTACATATTTTCAATATATTAAAAAGCACAAAAACTCTCCAGTTCGGTCGCAAAAGCGATTGGTTCGATTTCTCACAGCTGTACTATTTAGAAGGTGCTTCAATTGTTAGTCAGAAAGAGCAACTTCATCCCGATTTTCTCTTTACAATATTTGAAACTGTAAATCTTTTCAACATTTTTAACGCCTACGCAAATTTTAAATCCGCAAATGTAATTTTCATTAGTTTAGTGAATTTCAAAATGTTTTATGCTCTTTACCCGAAACATATTAAAGGAAATGCGGTTTTTATTTATTCTGGAAGCTCCCATCTAAATCCTCCAACGTTTCGGAAAGTGCTTCAAAGACGGTGGAAAAAACTGCAAAGTGTGCTCAAAGGAGGGACTGCCTTGATTGATAGGAAAGGTGCAAAATGGAAAGAGTTTAAAAAAGGTGAAAATACTTGTGAAATTTACTTAGGCAATTCAAGACAATTTGACTCATTGTTTTGCACAGCTTTGTTTATTTCACAAAAAGTAAATCTTTCTTTTGTGGATGCTGACGAAGTAAAATCGATTACGTTAACCACCGGCATTTACTTAGATTCTATACCGTTAGGAGCGAGAGTTCCGAAAAGGTCTGCATACGTCCCTTATGGAATCCAAACCTGGGATTTCGGATTCATCGCTATTCGACGAGACTTCACAAAGTTGGAAATAAAACAAAGAATCGACGGACTTTTAAAACCTTTTGAAATGCAAACTTGGATTTTGCTCTTACTTGCAAGTATTCTAACAGCTGGAACAATAACCTGGAATAAAAATTCTGGGAACGTTTTGAATTTTAAATTCTGGCGGGAAATGTTAACCCAGTTTAAAACCAATTGGTTTTCCCTTTCAGCAATGATAGTTGGTCAGTGTCCAACCGAAATCCTTTTAAAAAATAAAACAACGATAAAACTTTTCTTCCTTTGGAACTTGCTCGTTCTCATTCTAAACCAAGCTTACCAAGCCGACATGTTCTCATCCTTGACCTACATCGTCTCACCGAAAAGTCCTGGAACATTGGAAGCGTTGAATAAAAGCCAAAGCATAGTTTTGACTTATTCAACTTGTTATAAAGGAAAAATATCGGTGTCCTGCGCGAAGCTAAGCGGTGAGAATAAAATGCCCAACGAAACATGGACAAAGCACAAGGACATTTTACTCTCAAATGGATACTTCTTCCCAGCAAATAGTACACATTCAATTGCCTACTTCCTTTTAAACCCGAAGAACTCTTCAAAACTATATGGAATGGAAAATAAATACTACAACGGACTTTTTGTCCAAAACCAGTTCGCCATTCTTGACAGACTATCATTCATGGAGGATATTGCATCTATGCTTACTACCTTCAACAAACACCTTTGGGCATCTCAACCAATTCTCACGCCACGAATTAATTTTAACACGTATTTTGCATTTCACCAGAACTTTTTGTATTCAACAATGACTTCCACTTTGGCAACGATCGTGGAAAGTGGGTTGTTTCATAGATTAGTTAAGTTTGGCCGAGCTTATCAAAAATTCGTTGAAATTGACGGGCTTCGTCATAAGTTATTGTCAGAGGGATGGAATTTAGATCACCTTCAAAGGGGGATGCTTAAAAATAAGTTTGTCAATTGCTTGGATGGGTGTGGGAAAAGAAAAGACAAGAATTTTGGAATGACTGAGGACACTTTTTCAATGATTACGATGGAGATGCACTTGGTCGTCTTGTTGTTTTGGTTGTTAGCAATTGGAATCAGCTTTGCGTTTGCAGCAACAGAGTTGAGTTGGTTTTACCGAAAGAAATCAATTTTGTTTCTGCACAAAATCCTTAAACGGATTCTTAGTAAACTTAGGGTTTTCATAATTAATAATTTTATTACAGTTTGTAAGAACTTTGGTATTAATACTGCTTGATATTTAACCTTTAAAGCACTTTAATTAATTTTAATCATGATAAGTAAATATTTTTACTTTACGTTAATTTTGATTGGCTCAACTACGACTATGTTTTTCTTTTGTAACATTTATGACACAATTGTTCCTTTTTTACTGACAAATATAATACTTTACATAGTCTCCAGAACCTGTTTCTGATTTTTTCTATAATTTTACTCCCCAATTCCAATAAAAAGCAGCAGAATGAAAATGCCAAATAAGCAATCCAAACTAGGTATAAAAATAAAAAACAGTATACCATTTAGAATGGACGTAAATGATTCTTTAGTCAATCCAAGATTCTTTCTCAGATTTCTCACAAAGCCCCAAACAATTAATTATCAGAATAATTTCAGAATCTAGTACGTACGATCTTCTCTGTGGGCAGCTGCTTGCAACTTTTCCATCTGATAAAAAAACACATTTTAACGGCTTGCATGATATTTAAACCGGAAATAGTGAAGGACCATGAAACATATTGGTTCTTTTAGTTTGTTGCTTAAAAACGTCTGCTTCATCCCATATGGTTGATATTAAATTCCGGCATTTGATTCTCTTCCGGAATCCTATTTTTCACTTCCCTGTCTGGAATCCATAAAATGAAAACATTGCAAAATTCATAATTACTTCCGGAAATAATTTTGCGGAAGAAGTTTTTAATGTCAATACAATTCCGATTCCGGCAAGCGTTTTTCTTCCGGTAACCATTTCCTACTTTTCCTGGCTTTATCGCATAAAAAATGAAGGTACTGCAAGAATTAGTACTTTCTTCCGGCTCCGTAAGTGATTTTGCGGAAATAGTTTATCAAAATTGATTGTACTGGATAGTTATTGGTCAGTATTTCAACGTGTGGCAAAGAATTCCAATAGAATTGATCATTCCGTTTGTGTACCTCTGTCTAACTAACCATAAGCTCACCCGTTGTTACTGAAACCTTCTTAAAAATTTCCAAAATAAAGTTCTCTCGTAAAAACAATGTTTCCCAAACATTTTAAACACTTCCGGTTTAGTTTGTCCTCGTTCATTTTGTTGGTTCAGTTAATTACCTATATTGTCACTATTTCAATTGATACAAACGAAGAACCAAACACATTTTTAAATTTCCTGGCATTGTTTGGAGATTGCACTTTTACATATTTTCAATATATTAAAAAGCACAAAAACTCTGCAGTCCGGCCGCAAAAGCGATTGGTTCGATTCCTTGCGGACTCAAGTGAGAAAAACTTGCATAAAATTATAAATAAATTTCACAATTTTCAAATAACCTCCAAAATAAGAACACCATGGGCAAATAAATCCAATTCCTTTGAAGGAACCCGTCTCTCCGTTTGCAACGTCAGAGTAATCTTCAACTTTCAATTGCACTATTTAGAAGGTGCTTCAATTGTTAGTCAGAAAGAGCAACTTCAGCCGGATTTTCTCTTTACAATTTTTGAAACTGCTAATCTTTTCAACATTTTTAACGCCTACGCAAATTTTAAAGCCGCAAATGTAATTTTCATTAGTTTAGTGAATTTCAAAACGTTGTATGCTCTGTACCCGAAAAACATTAAAGGAAATGCGGTTTTTATTTATTCTGGAAGCTTTCGTCTAAATCCTCCAACGTTTCGAAAAGTGCTTCAAAAACGGTGGAGGAAACTGCAAAGCGTGCTCAATGGAGGGACTGCCTTGATTGATAGGAAAGGTGCAAAATGGAGGGAGTTTAAAATAGGTGAAAATACTTGTGAAATTTACTTGGGCAATTCAAGACAATTTGACCCAATGTTTTGTACAGCATTGTTTATTTCACAAAAAGAAAACCTTTCTTTTGTGGATGCTGACGAAGTAAAATCGATTAAATTAACCACCGGCATTTACTTAGATTCGATACCGTTACGAGCCAGAGTTCCTCCAAGGTCTGCATACGTCCCGTATGGAATTCAAACATGGGATTTTGGATTCATCGCTATTCGACGAGACTTCACAAAGTTGGAAGTAAAACAAAGAATTGACGGACTTTTAAAACCATTTGAAATGCGAACCTGGATTTTGCTTTTACTTGCAAGTATTTTGACAGCTGGGACAATCACGTGGAATAATTATTCAGGGGATTCAAATTTTAAATTCTGCCGGGAAATGTTAAAAGAGTTTAAAACCAATTGGTTTTCTCTTTCTGCAATGTTAACAGGTCAGTGTCCAACTCAAATCCTTTTAAAAAATAAAACAACCATAAAACTTTTCTTCCTTTGGAACCTACTAGTTCTAATTTTAAACCAAGCTTACCAAGCAGACATGTTCTCGTCCTTGACCTACGTCGTCTCCCCGAAGAGTCCTGGAACATTGGAAGCGTTGAACAAGAGCAAAAGCAAGGTTTTGAGTTATTCATCTTGCTCCAAGGGCAAAGTCTCAATTTCCTGTGCTTTATTAAGCAGTGAAAACAAAAACTCTAAGAAATTATGGAGTAAGCACGAGAACATCCGCCTCACAAATGTTTTCTACTTTCCAGCAAATAGTACACGAATAATAGCCTATTTCCTTTTAAACGGGAAGAATTCTCCAAAGCCATTGGGAATGCCGCAGAAATATTACAATATGCTTTTTATCCAAAACCAGTTCGCCATTATTGATAAAATATCCTACATGGAAGATATTGCAGCTATGCTTACGACATTCAGCAAACGCTATTGGGCGTCTCAGCCAGTTCTAACGCCGGAAATTAATTTCAACACATATTTTGCATTTCATCAGAACTTTCTCTTTTCAAAAATGACTTTTACTTTGGCACGGATCGTAGAAAGTGGTTTGTTTCAAAGAATGGCTAAATTTCATAGAGCTTATCAAAAATTTGTTGAGATTGACGGGCTTGGTTTGAAGTTATTATCAGAGGGATGGGATTTAGATAAGTATAATTTTCAAAGAGGGATGCTAAAAAATAAATTTGTCAATTGCTTGGATGGGTGTGGGAAAAGAAAAGACAAGAATTTTGGGATGACTGAGGACACTTTTTCAATGATTACGATGGAGATGCACTTGGTCGTTTTGTTGTTTTATTTGTTAGCTATTGGAAACAACTTGGCTTGTGCAGCATTAGAGTTGAGTTGGTTTTACCGAAAGAAATCAATTTTGTTTCTGCACAAAGTCCTTAAACGGATTCTTAGTAAACTTAGGGTTTTCATAAATCATAATTTTCATGTAGTTTGTAAGAACTTTAAATTTAATACTGCTTGATATTTAATCTTCAAAACATTTAAATTAACTTTAATCATGATAAGTAATTTCTTTTACTTTACGTTAATTTTAATTGGCTTAACTACTACTATGTTTTTCTTTTTGTTACATCCATGACTCAATTGTGCCTTTTTCACTGACCTACATAATACTTTACTTTGTCTCCACAACCTGTTTCCGATTTTTGCTATAATTTTACTCCCTAATTCAAATAAAAACCAACAAAATGAAAATATCAAACAAGCAATCCAAAAAATAAAAATAAAAAAGAGCACACCATTCGGAATAGACGAAAAGGATTCTTCAGTTAATCCAAGGTTCTTTCTTGATTTCTCACAAAGCCCCAAACAATTAATTATCTCGTTTTTTAATTGACCTTCACTGGTTGAGGAATTCCAACCGTAAATAATTGGAGACCAGCTCTCCGCCTTTCTAGCAGATTCCCATTGATACTGTGGCAGTTCAAACTTTCTCCACCTTTCAAAAAGCCCCGATTCTAATATTTGACTCGTACTTGATGCAAAAATCGAAGCAAAATAGTTTTTTGTAAACGTGGCATAAAATCTCCTTGACATTTCCGGAATGTCAATTGATTTCGATACAAACCAGTCTGAATATATTTTATACCCTTGAGCAAAGCTTGACACTGCTTGTTCCAGTTCAATAAAAGAAAACCGATTAGGTAATTGCAAAGGATACCAATAAATATTGTCTGTATAGGTTGGAGTAATCACGGCAGTTAAATTATATATTAGAGAATCAAGTAGCACGTCCAGTTTAGGTAAAAATCCATGAATGGGATTGTCCTTCTCAAAATAAATTAAATCCGTACCAGTCTGGAGTTGCATTAAGTTCAACAACTTTACAAAAAGCCTTTGATTATATTCTGGATTGCTTTCTTGCACAATTTTCATCACTTTCTCAATGTCGTCAATTAATTCCACAAGGTAAATTCCACTTATGCAATTCTCAATATAACTTCCGTTCCTTTCTGGAGTGCATTTATGCCATCGATAGGTAGTATCCAAAGTTGTAATTGTTTTCAATCCGCTTTCCCCCAATTCATCTAGATTTTGAGGGACTTCCGGTTCCGGGGTCAAGCTCATCGCTGAGAATAAATCTGCTTGGTAATATTGCGTTGTTATCATGACAACAAAATTCCAGCTAAACCAGGCCACCATAAATCCAAGTTTGTCGAGATTTTGAAGCATTGCAAAGCTCGGCCCTTGGGCAAGGAGGAGCCCTCCAAGGTCAAACCAGACTCTTTTTAAATTCGCAAAAATTGTTTGCAAATAGCGTTTAAGAGTAAAATTATTATCTGCACTTGAGTTCATTGATAGAACAATTGCAGAAACCAAGCTTGATAAAAGCAAAAGAACCCAAATTTCCCAGCTGAATGGCTTCACCATTCCCAGAAATCTCTGGGAAACTAAAGAATCCTGATAGTCCTTTACCACAGTGATGAATGCCATTTTGTGCGTCACAGTTAAACTCGAAATTGTGAAACGATTATCCCTTGCGGATGTTAAATAATGCGAATCAGGTAAATACTGCTCAAAACGCCCAACAAGCTCGTACCCATACCCGTGGGTATGCGACACTGATAAATTATGCTTCCAAGTGGCCGTCAAAAAAGCACAGACTTGAGGTTCCATCCATTCTTTAATGAGTTCGCGGATAAAAATCCGACAAAACTGGCCAGGCTCTTTATCATCCGGAAGATACTGTGTAAAAAAGGGAATGTCTGTCGAGACGAGAACGTCCGTTTTATAAATGATTTTGTTGAGAAGCTTCCATTCCGTTGCTAATTTTCTCAAAGACCAATTAAATTCAACTTTTATTTTTCTATCTTTGCATTGCAGAGTACAGATAAGAAATGTTGAATTTGCTTGGAACGTTGCCATTACAATTAACGCTGGAGTTATAAAAGAGTTTATTAATTTTTCTTCAATGTAAGTGATTTGCTTTGAAGGAGCTTCTGAAATAATCCAAATAACATCTGCGGAAAGCGGCTCTGATATTTTATCTCTAATTTGGGTAATTATTGCCGAACTGAGGATAAAAACTTCACAAAATGCAAACTTCAAAAGATGTAAGTTACTTACGTTCATTGGGACATTCTGAGAATAATTTTTTGGAGCGTTCAAATAATAAATTTGGTAAAATATTTCACTTTTGAATCCTTCCAGGATTTGATAAAACCAGTCAAAGTTGTTTTCCTGTTGTGGAATCAAATAATGCCGGTATGTGAACGAACAACCTTGAAAAATTTGCAACATTTTAGCAAAATGACTAGTTTTTAATGAAGTAGGTTTTGCATTTAAAATCATCTCTTGAGTAGAATCCAGTGGACAATTTTCAACGCATCCCGCACTGGCCCCAAGGTCAATGCAGGAATGACCTCCGCATTTTGCGTTCCTTCCTTTGCATTGAGTCAGATTGTTATCTGTACAACCTTCAATTGTATAACACCAAAGCCCTGAGTTTCTTTCACAGTAGCGCCAGCAAAGTCCACAAGATTTTTTATCAGCGGTGCAGCCGCTTTCACCAAGCGCGTCTGCAAGTCCTTTCGAGTTGGCAGATGATATGAAGCAAAGGAGCAGAAAAACTCGCAGGAAAATACTGGAATTTTGTAATTTTTTCATTTTTAATCGTAAAAAACCTTAAATTTTGCAATTATAAAGTTTCTTGCTGAAAACTGGTTGAAAAATGAGAGAGCACCAGTGGAATGTTTCGACCTACAATAACTGGTCAAGTATGAACATGGGCGGAAGTATTTTCCTTCAAAACTTATTTAAACTTGTAATCAACCAAGCAAGTAACTACGTCATTCTAATACCACCATTTAATATATCAAAACAATAATTAAATGCCAAAAGCAATCTAAGCCAAGTTGCGTGTCGTTTTAGATTAGAACAAAACCGTTTAAGTATAAACTCACAAGAAATAAATTGTTTTTGTGAATGTTTAGGAAAGCACGAAATCTTGTATTTGGCATTACAAGTTGAATATTGTGTAAAAGTGATTTCAATCCAAATGCGTTAAAAATACAGAAGTAATTTTAAATTTAAGGTTAAAACCAAAATCATTAAAATAACAGAAAAATCAACAAAAAAGAACTTCTACCTGTCCATCATATTTAAATAAATTATCAAAATTTAATTTAATATAAATATTATTGTAGCTTCAATAAACTAAGGAGTAAATTTTGAGCAGAAGGTAATAATTTTCCTCGTGCAATTAATTTAACTTTGGCATTTATCCTCTATTTCTATTACGAACCGTTTAGGTATGCTTAATATAATTGCTTTTCTCTAGTGCTCTACTTGACTTGTCGTTTTGTTCTATTGGCAAAAGTTTTGCTATTATAAAGCGTTGAAAATACGGAACATAAATAATTATTATGTACACCCAACATTTTGGATTACGTGACGACGTATTACAAACTATGAAATAAAAACAAAAGTTTAAACGATTTGCCGTTATTTTTTAATATCATATTTAAAATCTTGTTGGTTTCAGGAAATACCAGTTTCAAAGTTTCAAAACTGTCAAAACCACTTGATAAAAGTGATGTCTAGAGTTTTGGTTATCTGATTATTTAAAACCGCAATATTGTACAAATATTGGAATGGAGCAAAGTGTGGAAGTCAGGGAAAAACACTGAAAAAGCAAACCTTTCTGATTTTAACCCCTATTCAGCTGCAGTTTTTAAATAGTGAAGGATTGTTACAAGGAAAACGATTTAAAAAAGAAGGGGACAATAAAAGCTGTTTGTTTGAGGTGAAACTTAAGCTGGTTGCTGCTTTTAATTCCCAATGTTTAACAAATTCTAAGAAATGCTTAAAATTCCTGCATTCAAAAAGGCGCAAATCCCACATGAAATGAACACAAGTATGCCTTGTTTTATGCATTGTCTGTCCCTAAAATAACTCGTTTGAATTAATCCAAAAGGGACGAACTCGTTGAATATTTCTTAGTTTTTACCCTTTCTACTTGTTTTATGGGCTTTTATCAAGTTTGTACTGCTGCATTTATTTAAATAATTTGAAAGCGAGTATTTTTCCACTTTGAATCCCAGTCCCAACTTGCTTTACACGATTACCTGATTTTTTTTACAAAAACCTATTTTTATCTGAAAGTTGTAGCTTTTTCCTTCTCAACGTCGAAACATTTCAGTCTTGATTTGGAGGCTGAAAGAAAAGTATTGACTATGTTTCTAACTCCCTCAAACTTAATTTGAAGCTGTTTAAGTTTTCATTATAACTGGCGCAGTTAAATGTTGAAATAATTAAATTGCACATTTCAGTTTAATCAGCTTTAATTAATAACGGAATAGTTGTGCAGACATTTCCCGTGTTGCGCAAATTTTCAGTGACTTCAGAAAAATTGAAGGTGAATTATTTATCGTTCATCCATCAAAACAAAGGTAACTATTTTTTTAAAAATAAATCAATTTCAAATCTAAACCACTTAAATGTAAGAATTTACCTCAAATTAACTTTGATCAAGGCTGAATGTGTTTGGCGTGCTTTACTAACAAACTGGGAAGCATTACGCATTCAAGCTTGATGAGAGAACAAAGTAAAACTTCGCATTTTCATATTGCTGAAACCCTTTCTGTTGAAAAGAAAGAAGGGAAAACGTACAAGTACATTCCCAATATTGATTTTAAAGTGGAGAATTGGAGCATAGCATTAAGGAGCATGCCGTGTAACGCATTAGAATCTCTGCAGAGAAACAGTATTGTAGGAAGGTGAAAAGAAAAGCTCACTGAAAGCGGCTGTTTTTTTGTGCTTGTTTCCGCATTGAAAGCTACAAAGGGAAACAGTGTGGAAAGGAATAGAGCAAAAAGCAGAATTTATTGATCTCTCCTTTGAGTTTTCTAGTAATTTAAAAACATTTTTCGTTACATTTTCGAAGATATTTTTAAATTTAAAAATAGCTTACTAATTTACTCTTCAGTCGCAGTAACCAGGAAGGTGTCACAAATGTATTTATTTACTAACTGGTTGTATTTAAATTAGAAGAATGTGAGCTAGTTAAAGTTTAATTATTCTATAGGCATTAAATAATTAAATATTTTATATTTTCAGGTTATTTAATGCAAGTCTCCAATTTAATCGGTGAAACGTGAATTCTCTGAAATGCCATGGCTTCAACAAGAATCAATGATAACAGGTATTATTAAAAATACAGAAAAACTAATGAAAAGTGAACATTTATTAACTATATGAGGCCGTTTTTAATTTCAGGCTATTCTATGCAACGTTCGAAATGATCGGTCGAACCGGAGTTCTTGGCTATGGCAAAAAATGACCACTTTTAAACGGAGGAGCAGTTAATTAGGTAGCTTTTATATTTCACTCTTTGTGTTTTACACTTGTATCAGTAATTAATTGAACTTTAACTTTTAAGATTAATATTTGTTTTTTTGTAGAATGCAGACGAGGATTTATTCTATTGAAGTGGAAAGGTTCAACAAATTCATGCCAATTACTAGAAATGCATTAGAATAGATTCAACTGGAAAATGGAAATTTGAGGCAACATTGGAGCCTTCATGGGTAAATCAACACCGGCTTCTACATGCAACATCGTCAACGGAATTCAAAAGGACAGTAATATAATAATTTTCACATCCTGGGCTTACCTTCATCTACTAAATTAGATAGAAGTTGTAAAATTAGTTAATTTATATAAAACATCCATCAGTATAGATAGGTGACTGTAGTAAGATTTGTTTTTCAATGTGAGATAATAACTAAAGCTTACTTAAGTTGGCATAGTTGATTTAATTATTCTGTGTGTGTAATTAACTCACACCCAGAAGTATATTAGCTTACAATAATTACGAATTCTTGTTATGGTCTTTCCGGAACAACTTTTGCATCTTTTTCAACGTGAACATAGTTTTTCCTCCTGTTTAAAAACCTCAAGCAAAACCAGCAAAATTAGATGGTTTCTTATGAATGTTCTTTGGAACTTTTTAAAATACTATTTGAATATACACATTTTTTGTCAGGGAGTTAGCTAAAAAATGTTTCGAGTACGAATAGTAGGAAGATAAGGGGAAATCGAAGCAGTCAATAGAAACGTATTTGTAGACAGTTTCCACCTATTTTTTAATTGCAGAAATCATTGAACCAAGCTAATAAATAAAACTTGATATGCTCACTTGCAAGGAAATTACAACAGAAGTTGTTCAAATACCCAAATAAGGTGTCACATAGAAAATCGTAAATATTTCTTCTTTTTTCAATTATT
>JAANSO010002911.1:0-12485 GCA_036507315.1 Lepidocyrtus fimetarius | reverse complement strand
GAGGTGAATCCTCCTAATTACATTATCGCCACGAGTTTTGTTCCTAGTTCAATCTAATCTTTGAAAAGGAAATGCTCTTTCGAAAACTTTTTCCCGGATTTTGTTGGAAATTAAGAAGTTGGAAAAGGTATAATAATAATAATACCCTTTTTCTTTTTTAGGTGATGGATGGGACATTCCATTTGAAAACATCAGTGATCTGGAATGGTTGGGTTCTGGCGCTCAAGGAGCAGTGTTCAAAGGGAAACTTCGTGGGGAATGGGTAGCTGTGAAGAAAGTGAAGGATCTCAAAGAAACGGATATTAAACATCTGAGAAAACTCAATCATTCCAATGTTATTCAATTCAAGTAAGTAAATACATTTTCGTTTAATCCGCTTAAAATAGGCTGAAAATAAGAATAAAATCACTTCAAACATTTTCATTTGGTAACAACTTCCTTTATGAAGAGTGACATTTGAAACTCTTTTTAAAAAATGATTTCATTGTTGTTGTTTATTTCAAAGTTATAAAACCATCAGATTTTATTTACTTTTTTCAATATTTGTACTTGAGCTTATCCATCGACTTATCCTCTAAAATTCGATCCAATTTCTTTTTTTCATACCGACATCAAATCAACGACTAAAAAACTCCAAAATGTTCTTTCATGTAATATTTATGTTTGCGGTTTGGATTATCGATTTTTTCGTTTTCCCATAAAAATAATCCAAACCTATAGAAATTCAAACAAAAACAACAATAACGAATTGCTTACCGAGGAATAAACAAGAATAATAAAAGTCTAAATAGTAGATAACAAAGTTAGAATTATTTTAACTGCTTTCCAAGAAGCTTCCACGTAATTTCGTTGCCGTCCTCCCACACACACTTCAACTAGAAGTGACGTGCTTTCTCTTTTTGTAAAATTACTACGTGGTTTATCATTTTAAAGAGTTTTAAGAGATATTTCCAGATTTTTGTTGGAGTGGGAGTACCTTATTCATTCAATGTCACCTCGTTATAAAAAAGTGGGAAAATGATAGCTTCAATGTAGGGAACCCCATAGGAATGAGAAAGTTCCCTTTTACAAGGTCACTTGAAGTACTCACGTTCGTCATATCAGAGTAGTATTTCATATTTCACAATGATAACTAGTCAGTCAAACATCTCGCAAATGACTAAAATTACAAACCTTTGGTAGAAGAGTAGTGAAAGCAAACAAAAATCCTGTTGTGTTATGTGTTTACCCCGTAAAAAGTAATCATCTTCTCTTCTTTCCTACGAGATTAGAATTTTCATATTCTGTAGCTCGCGTCTTGCAAGCTTTTCCCTAGATCTAATCCTATCTGGAATGACCTTCGAGATGGAAGCCGCTATCTCTCCCAATGTCAGAAGCGCTGTGCAGCAGCGGCAGAGTAACAGATACGAAATTACCTGCTCTGCTCGCTTCTTCCTTTCCATATCAAAACTTATTTTCCTTTAGAGTTCTGCTGGTTCTGTTGAGACAGACACCCACTCATAGAAAAAACCAGCAGTAGTCTTTTTGATGATAAGATTCTACTATGTGATATCTTCACAGCTGCATGACAAGGCTTATTATTTGTAGAACAAAAAATGATTGGATTTTGGATGTGTTATGCGATAGTAATTACGGGGAATGAAACAGAAACCAAAATTAGATAACGAGCTTTGTTATTAAAAGCTTTGTAAATAAAGTCATTATTGAATTACGTTTTATTTATAATTTAAATATTGTTTTTGCAGAGGTGTATGTACTCAAACTCCTATATATTGCATAATCATGGAATACTGCCCTCTGGGAACCCTCTACGGACTGATAAATCGAGGGGATGATCTTCCACCACAAAGACTGGTCGACTGGTCAAAGCACATTGCTAGCGGGATGCATTATCTTCACCAACATAAAATCATTCACCGCGATTTAAAAAGCCCAAAGTAAGTGCTTTCCTATGCTTTCTTTCATTATTGTCAATTTCCATTAGATAGAATAGTTTTTGGAAAGCCTTTCCATTTTCCGTTCCAACTAGGATTAATTACAAATTATGTTTTAATGCTGGAAAACTCTAATGACGTTTCCCTTTGTGGTTTTCTCTTTTTCAGTGTTTTAATTGGTGCAAATGAAGTTGCCAAAATCAGTGACTTTGGGACAAGTCGCCAATGGAATGAAGTTAGTACAAGAATGACCTTTGCAGGAACGGTTGCTTGGATGGCGCCCGAAATCATCCGGAATGAATTGTGCTCTGAGAAAGTTGACATTTGGTAAGAACTACAAACGAGCCTAATTGATTCTCAGAACAAAGGCTTTAACATAACGAACAAAGGCATTATTACATATTAAAACCTTCACCATTTTCTTTTCTTCTCAAATTACTGTCAAGCCTTCTTGAATGTCTTGACATCTTCCAAGTTTCCAAGAAGAAAAGCTTCATTTTCTTATAATTAATCCATTATACTTTTCAAGTAATATAAATACTATACTTACTCATAAACTTCCAATATGTTCTCATATTTTCGTTTCATATTACCCCGTTTTAATTTTCTTTTGGAGTTGCCAAGTCTCTATTGATTTCTTCAGAGCAATTTTATACAGATCGCTTGTCTACTAATTAATTCCCCATCTTTATCCATAACTTACTTCATTTCACACAACTCATTACAAACTTTCTCCATTTCCTATCCCTTTAAGTGAGATGGAAATCAAAGGAAAAAGGCACGTGCAAGAGTAAGAGAAAGTAGGACAGTCTATTTCTCCATTTCCTATCATTTTAAGTGAGATGGAAATCAAAGGAAAAAGGCACGTGCAAGAGTAAGAGAAAGTAGGACAGTCTATGTACTATGTGTGTATTCTCTCTCAGTGTTTACAATTTTCCATCACATTACCGTCACTTTTTTTGCTAGTTTCATCTTGATATCAACAGAGTTTATGTTAGTAAATAAAATCATATATGAGCTTTTTTAACGGTAAAAAATAACATCCAACATCGCAACCAATAATGCTTTTCTGCCTTCCAGCACGTGTTTCTCCCATNCATCGCAACCAATAATGCTTTTCTGCCTTCCAGCACGTGTTTCTCCCATACATACCTTTTCTTTCATGCCTAGAACCCTTTTTTAATAATTTAGTTCGAGCCGTGCATATATTAATCTTTGATGTAAGTCTGGCTTTCACTGTCGAAAAGTGCTTTAAGACTTTGTTCAAACAATGGAGAAAGTGATGGTTGAGAGATGATGTGGAATTGTTTAATTTGCAACCTTTTTTGTTTCAAAGAAAGGAAGTAATTTTTCTCATTATTGTAAAATGCTTTTAGCGGATTATTTCCTCTATTTACTTATCCACCTCCGAAAACATTGCTCCTTCTCAATTTCATCATTATACTTCAATTTCTTCTTATTTATGTTTTTATGTGTGGGCTGATTTATTGATATTTGTAATTTTCTGAGAATGCAACACTATAAAAATTGAATGTTTCTCTTACACACCCTACCAAGCATAAATTGCTTTATGAAATAGGTCAAACTTGTAATCGATTTTGAGAATTGAAAAGATGAAATTCAATACTTGTCATTCCCACGTATCTATTAAATATTAAGTCATGTTATGAAACACGAAAGGATATATACAGAAATAAACAGACTATAAACAAATCATTTATGCAACGTTGTGTTTTACAATCTTTACAGGTCGTTTGGAGTAGTTTTATGGGAGCTGTTAACATGCGAAACACCGTATAAAGACGTTGACTCTTCAGCAATCATGTGGGGAGTTGGAAACGACTCGCTTCACCTCCCCCTCCCATCCTCATCTTCTTGTCCAGAGGTAAGTCATAATTTGCATGGAAAACATAAAAAGAACTTTCTTCTGACAAATTACTTTTAAAATTTCACGATGTATGTGAAAAACAACAAACAAAGTATGATGAAATATTAAAACTTTCATTTTCTAGGGATATAAACTCCTCATCAAACAATGTTGTAGTCCAAAACCTAAAAATCGGCCTTCCTTCAAGCATATTCTCCTCCATTTGGAAATTGCTAGTGATGAGATCCTGGCTACTCCTCCGGATCAATATTTGAGGATGCAGGTAAATAACAGTTTTCCTTTCTTAGTTTCTCTATAAATAATTTCCCATTGCCAAACCACTGACAAGTCAAGGCAGAAGTCACAAAGACAAAAGAATCTTTTTCATCAATGATGAATCCTTTTCACCTTGAGAAAAATATCTTTCTGTTTGCTCAAGTTTTAAAAGATAAATAAGCACTTGAGCCGTTAACTTTCCATTTTCTTGGCAAAATTTCTGGCAGAGGAAACCCTCGATCAATACAATACTTTGAACTGCTTTCCAAGAAAAGGAGACTTTTTGCATAAACCGTTTATTTCCAGCTTTACGCACAACTACCCATTTAACTTTGCTTATGATGCAAAAGTTTCTTATAAATTCTTCTTACATAATTCTGGGAATGGCTTTGTCTGCTTCCTACCTAGAAAATATATTTTTAAAAAATCATTTTTATCTTCTAGAAAAAATGGAAAGACGAACTTCGAGAACAAATGACGAAGGCAAAAACTCGTCGCTCCCATTCGAAGGCAGAGGATGCAGTGATTCGTAAGCGAAAGGAAGAACTAAAACATGCCCAGGAGATCAGAGAACACTATGTGAGGAAGTTGGACCGAACCAATAAGCTCTACAATGAACTTAATGATTTCCTGACTTCACTGGAACAGAGGGAGCAACATCTTAGAAAGTATGAAAATAATTTCTTTCATCACCAAACCAATTTAACCTGATATTACACAACCATATAGTCTCTATATCACGTAATAATTCTTTTATGAGGTCATTAGTTTTTTAATGAAAAAACAAAAACTGATGCTTTTGATGATTTTTTTCCAATTAAGTCAAAGTAGAACTTAGGAAAAGTTGAGATGCGTACAGATAGTATGATGTAGCAACAATTTTTACGTAATTTTTGACCTTTTATATTTTTAGACGAGAGCAACAACTTGGATTGGCTGGTACTCCATCCAAAAGCAAGCGACGGTTTAAGCCATTGTTTAAAACGACTTCGGCAAGTGCGTCCTTCGCTAATAGCGGAGAAAGATGTGGAAGCTCAAGGAAAAGGACGGCATTTCTCGTTTCATCTAAAAGTAATGGGGACTCGACATCACCAACTTCTCCGGTTCTCTATTTTTCTTCAACTTACGTAAGTTTTCTTTTTCATCTCTGTTCAATAAACTTTTAAGTGATTGTTCAAGCCAAAGTGTAAAGCAATTTAGTAACAAAAGTTAAAAAATAATAAGAAAGGTAGAAGGGAAGGGTGCATTCCAATTTATCATCATTATCAAAGCTATTATTGAAAGACTTGGCCCAACTTTCTCGTTTTCTTCCGTAGGAAACTAAAGTATTTAGCTTCGCTTTCACCTTTTAAAAAATAAATTGATGTAAGAGGATAGGAAATTACATCAATAATCGATTTTTATCAAATTTCTAAAAATAGGATCAAGCTCAGCAACTGAAGGATGACGCTTATGACGGAGGAGAGGAAAACGGTGGGAAAGTGAAAGAGTTGTACACAGAATTAAATCCTTCAGATAAGCCTGAATCTGTCGTCAGGGACTGTGAGAATTCACAGCAACTAACCTCTGCCACACTCCCGTCTTCCACAAATAGTACCTCAAACGGCAGCAAGTTTTCATTCCCAGTTGAGCTAAAAACACGTTCCAGACGGTATAAACATCGCCGTTCCAAGAGCCATGAGAATTATTCAAAGATTATGTCTCCTCGGCATAGTCCACATGTTGAAAGGGTAAATATTAAATATTTACTGAGAGTTTAATACTATTTCATTAAGTCTTTTATGTATGAATTATTTTACTGATTGATTATTGAATATTTTGCAGCACTGTATGACCCCGCTTACTCCAATCCTACAACATTCATCCTCATCCTTCCGTTCAAGTATTCAAATGACGACGAGTGAGACTCAAACAGAGGAGTCCAGCTTTGCTGAGAGCTTATTAAACGGAACTGGCTTCTCAAGTAGTCGCCAGCTTCATCTTAACATTCCAACTTCTCCATCTTCTAATTATCATCAACAAAGCGATGACAAAGTAACAGACATGTCTTTGGGTTCTGAAGCAAGCAGTTCTAAAACTCCAGGTGGTTACGAAACCTATCATAAACAGAAGGCCTTTACCTCGGCTACTTTAGAAGAAGAAGAACAGACTGGAGAAGACTCTCGACAACATTCCACAGAACAAGGGAAAACAACTCGTCAAACAATTATGAAACGTTCAGTTTCCAGCACACTGGACGAAGAAGAAGAAGACGATGACTTGTTGGATGATGAGCATCCAAGGCTTCATCGTAACTCTTCCAATAATAATAATGACTATCACAACGGAGAATCAAGTGACGACATGCTTGATACTTTGGAAGGGGCTGTGGGTCAGTTATGGGAAGTTAAGAATGGAAATGGCAGTGGAAGAAGGAGACAGACTTCCTCTTGTCGTTGTAAGTGCCACTTACAAAGCTGCCATGTACCTCCGTCACTGCCACCGCCAAAATTGTCGGTTACGGGGAGGAAAGGAAGCCAATTAACTGAGGAGGAGGAGGAAGAAGAAGAGGATGATGATGACGATGCTTATTTAGACGAAGAAAGCCGAACTGCCATTCCAACTCATAGGGAATATGGACGCTCAGAAAGTAATGAAACTTTGGACTCGAAAGATACGAATTCATCCAGTAGAGAAGATGTGTTCCGTGAGGATGGATTTGAAACTTTTTCAGATGAAGAAAATGCTCCAAAACATGATATCAATGATTATTTGAAACGTAGATCGTAAGTGACACTTAATAAAAACTGTTCGTCGTGTTATAGTAAGTACTTTAAACTAATTTGTCTTTGATAATCTTTACAGAAATCTTAGAAAACCTGTAGCAAGACGACGTTCAAGACTGTTAACTCACCCACAGCAAAATCAAGTTTTTGTTCAACGAACAGCTTCAGCCCTTCTTAGTTCTGAAGATGACTTGGCTGGACAAATCTCTAAACCTTAATTTAAAGCAGTTTAACTATTAAATCTCATTTAAAAATTTGGTTCCGCAAAAGATATGGAGAAGGAAGAAAATGGGCATCTAAAGTACTTTTTTCTTAAATCAGCTAACAAAAATTGTGTATCTAAATGATTTCAATTATGTGTTGACTAATTCCTACGGACATTTATATTCTGTAAATCGCTATATTACTTGTTATGCGCTTATTGACTTGTGTTTTCAAAAAAGTTTATTTTACGTCAAGTTATTTTATATTCAAAATAGTTAAGTTTTTAAATATTTAAGTAAGAAGAGAGCTAAATACTCGTTTAATATTGATAATAATTGGCAGCTTATCAAATTGTTCACTTTTGATTTATTCAAATCGGTAAAAAATTGTTTTACAAGATTATTTAATATTTATTTAAGTTCTAAAAAGTTTAAAATTGTTTGTAAAAATCGTTTAAAGCTACAAAATTTAAAGGGATTATTCCCTTAATAAACAACAACAAACTAGAAACTGGCCTTCCATCAGTCATCTCGTCAATCATTACATTAGAAAGTTAATTAAGAAAGAAGGAAGATGATTGAATCGTTTTTAACTAAGAATAAGAATTAAAATTTATCTGACGAAGCTATTTTTAATAGCTTATTTTGAGAAAAAAATTAAAATTATTAAATAAAATCTACTTACATACATGATATTTTAAAAAATAAGTCCTTTAAATTGCATTTTTATTCATTATTCAATCATAATCTGGAAATTATTTTGGACTCATAAACCGTTGACATATTTTATGAATGTCTGCTATCCTTTCTTCACCTCCACCCTCTTTGCATCTGAATACTCAAACGGAGGCTCTGGAGTGATCATTGAAGCCATTGTCATTGTAATCCCTCGTTTAATTAAATAAGTCCTTTAAATTGCATTTTTATTCACTATTTAATCATAATCTGGAAATTATTTTGGACTCATCAACCGTGGACATATTTTATGAAGGTCTGCTATCCTTTCTTCACCTCCACCCTCTTTGCATCTGAATACTCAAACGGAGGCTCTGGAGTGATCATTGAAGCCATTGTCATTGTAATCCCCCGTTTAATTTCCTGGTAAATATTTAAAAGCGGTACTGTTTTTGCATCATAGTAATTTAGGAGGAGTTTAGTTTCCTCCACACGGGATACATATGCTGGCCAAACGTACTTTTCTACATAGCCTGGAGGGTTCGGGGGTGCATAGACCCTCTGCTGCCTTCTTGTCAGGAGTTCATTTTTATCCAAATTAGGAAATACTTGAGGTTACATAAGTTGTAAATGGTGGGGTGAGTGTCAGGAGTTCATTTTTATCCAAAGTTAGGAAATACTTGAGGTTACATAAGTTGTAAATGGTGGGGTGAGTGAAGAGGATGTTTCCCTCGAGTAATAGAAGTGAAATCTTGGAGAACCTTTTCATTAAGTAATTGGTTTCCGTGTCTGGTGGCTGATGTCTCATAACGAAGCTATCATTGGGACAGCACAGCGCTTTTTCTGTAAATGTCATTTAATTAGTTTGATAAAGATAATAATCACTGCTTGAATGATTGTTACTTTTACCGTCAATGTCAAGAGATCGTTGTTTGTCTTCACCGAACTGAAGTTGACTAGATAATACTTTTTGCAGGTCCCCTTCCAACTTAGGGAAGTTAATTGCGGAAGGTAAATCATAGTTAAAGTGTTTCACATCCGGGATTAATTGGTTTCCGTGTCTGGTGGCTGATGTCTCATAACGAAGCTATCATTGGGACAGCACAGCGCTTTTTCTGTAACATAAATGTCATTTAATTAGTTTCATAAAGGTTGAAGATAATAACTGCTTGAATGATTGTTAATTTGTACCGTCAATGTCTAGAGATCTCTGTTTGTCTTCACCGAACTGAAGTTGACTAGATAATACTTTTTGCAGGTCCCCTTCCAACTTAGGGAAGTTAATTTGCGGAAGGTAAATCATAGTTAAAGTGTTTCACATCCGGGAGATAAACATGGTATTTAGGATCATTCGGGTAGTAATAAGCGTCTTGGTGAACTGTACAAGCCCAAGGGAAAGTTGCCCTTAGGAGTTTAACCAAAGTTGTTTTTCCGGTGCAACTTGCACCTGATATCCCGACAATGATTCGACTAGACATGATTAATTGCAACAGGGACCTTTAATCATTTGTTTATCATAATCATGCAGTTCCAATTTTTATATAACTGACACAAGTTGTACCGGTTATATAATCCTGGTGCCTAAACACAATTTGAAAGTAGAAACCCACTTATGAAAGTTAAATTCTTATCTTGAAAATCTATCTGAGATGGTCACTTTAATCCAACAAACTAACGAACTATTTTAATTGTAGTTTTACTAATTAAAAAAACTTTTTCTTGTAATTTGTATAGAATTGGAAAAACATGTGCTTTCTCCTTTTCAGAAAACATGTACATGAATAACATGATGCAATCAATACATGTGCTTGGCTAGGCTTATATCATTTCATCATCCATGCCATACAAGCGCCATTCATTTGCTTGTCCGTCTTTTACAGTTCGATATTGAAATGCCCTTTTGTAAACTATCGTAAGGTTAATTGATAATTAGCTAACTTCGTTAATTATATATTATCGTATTCGATGAGAAGGCTTGCGGTTAATTAAATAATTTGCTAAAAGTAAGTTTTTGGGTATTTCTTGAAAGTACAAATTGGAAGGACAATGTATCTAACAGTGCCCCGTGGCCAAAGACATATTGTTTACAGTTATAGTCTATTGTACTATTAAATACTAAACTTTGAAAATTACTGGTAATAATGCGCAGCGTCGTAAGTTTGTAAACTTTTTTTATTATTAGCTTAATTTTACTTCAAACTTAAGCCGGAAGTTTTTATTTAATGTACAATATTTATTTTGTAAGTACAACAAATATTTTTAGATGAAAATAAACATCAGCAAAACAGTTTTTAAAATTACGGAAAAATTACATAATATAGGTATTTCATTTGAGCAAACATACAAAGACAAATGATACTAACAATTAAACTCTAAACTTTAAACATAATATAAAATTAACTGATTTCTGTATCATATTACACTTTATATCGAATTCTAGTTTTTCTCACTTTTTGTAATGTTAATACCGGTAGGCTTGCATTCTCCAAATATTCCATGCATGCTGGTGAACAGACTATTTTCACTCTTTTGGGAACTAAGTTTTTCAAATCCCTCTTCTCCTGACTGCTCTATGATTACGCTGCAATTTAAAAAATGTTTTCATTAAATTAATTTGATAGAATTTGAAAATAAAAAAGTAAGGGTTAGGATGGTTACCTATTGGCTACGATGATAAACATAATCGCTACCATGCAAAAAGTGTATACTCCGAAAGCAACCCATTTGATCTTATCACAGGGTCCTCTTCCTTCCAACTCCACTTGCTCGTAAACCTTTTGAATAATTATAATTTAGAATTTTCCGGTTTTATACGAAAATGTTCGAAATATTTGATTTTGCATTTTTTAAATATTTATCAACAAATCTAACTGACCGGCCATTGCTTTCTGCCAGGAATGATTTTAAGTTGCTTATCCTCCATTATGTCAAGTAACACCCCTACAACTGAAAATATTACGGGAACTACAATCGCCATGCTTGTAATATACAATCCACCCGGGCAATGCGATTTCTGTATGCCCACGAATGTAGTAACAACTGCCAAGAGACAACAAATATTACATACAGTCTCAACCCTTAATAAGATTAATTGGAATAAATATGGATTTAAAACCACTTACGTGCCATTATCCAAGTGAAGTATCCAATGTGAGAATGCAGCATGTCAATGATGGTACGCAACTTCGTTGAAGATGGTCTGAAGAAGCCGGTAATAAGGCTCAACACCAACAAACAAATCGTGAATATTCCAAGCCAGTTGTGCGGGGTGTTAAAGGCTATTACGCTCATGCAATCTTCGTATTCATCCTTCCCATTCCCTCTAGTATAATTTAAACCTAGACAAAACTTTTGTCGGTCCTTGTGGTCACCAAAATTTGCAAAAACATTTCCTGAAATAATACCCGCATTATTTCCTTTATTATTCCAATATTTTATATTCACTTATGAAACAATAGAATACAAGTTATATGTGTGGTGTAAATAGCTACATTAAAGGTAAATCGTGAAACTCATTTCAAAAAACCCATTTGTTTTACCAATTGAATCTGAAACGAACACTATTGCCATCAGAGAGAAAGCACAATGAAGCTGCAAAATGCAAAACCAATTTTTTATAAATAAATTATCTATCTGTAACTAAAATACCTTTCAATACGAATACCTTCATAAGTTAAATGTTATAAATATTATTTTTTTGTATTATATTATTTTTTTAAAAAACTTACAAAGAGCCACGGGCCATTTCCAAACACCAATTTTCCTCCCATATCCTTGCAAAACCTTGCTATGTAGTTAGCCAACGGTATGAAAAATAGAAAAGCGATCATGATAGTAGACCCATGATTTTTTCCTCGTGTCTAAAAACAAATTCAAAAGGCAAGAGTAATGCTAATTCCCCGCACCTTCAATTAAGTTCACAAATTACAAGCAAGTATGCAAGTAGGACTAATCTGATTGAGCCTTACAGTAACATCCAATTCATTCAGGGTTTTTGTCTCTTGTTCAAGTTTTGCACCTGCAGGTGGTTTAAATTTTCCACATACTGCATCTCCTTCTTCAAATCCTAAACCCGTACAACCCTCGGCTTCTATACATTGAGTACAATTTTCAGTAGTAGAAGAATTTTCAACCTGTGGGACATAAAATACTCGAATAATTTTTGCAAAAAAGTAGTGGGTATTATAATTTAGATATATTATTGCATTACCTTAATAATTTGTCGCTCCGTGACATTATGAGTCTTATTCAATTTATTAACGAAGATAGTAATGTTGGTGCCGTCCGCATTATATGACTCATCGCACTTGAAGGGACCCTGAAACAGTGAGATTCACAAATGAAAATAAAGTAAGCTGAAGATGTGGAATTTGATTTTTTCATTCTCTGCTGCTGGACTAGTTTAAAAGAATGAATAATGATTAAAATTAAAAAGCACTCAATCAAAATAAAATGAAACTTACAGGACTGCATTCGTAGCGCTTTTCATCACGAATCATGCTAACGTTTTTCAATTCTTCTGGGGTTGCCCGTAAACAGAAATCGTATTCTTCGCTGGCCTGTATTTGTTTGATTTCGTCAGTGGTTTTCCATGGAATATCCGCGTATTGTGAATCTCCCCCGACACGATCAGAGCTGGTAGATACCGCATTTGTATTATTGCAAAACATTTTATCCTTCCATTCCGGGTAGTATGGGTACGCTAAAACAATTAGGTAAATAGAAGGAAATGAAACGCTTTCTTGAATGACAAATTAAATTGCAG
>JAANSO010002910.1:0-12485 GCA_036507315.1 Lepidocyrtus fimetarius | reverse complement strand
TTTCAAATCAACACAAGTTTTTCTAGTAGAAAAAAATTAATGTGGGGAAACGGAGTAATCACACCAACGCAGAGCTTACTACGCTCAAGTTTATCTCATTCCAAACTGGTAATGTTTTCCTGAATGCAGCATAAGTTGGTGCTCCTTCTTTAAAAGAAAGCAGAGTTTCGGTTGAAACTGAGAAAAACGTTCGGATTGTGTAGGAAAAAGTTCCCGGGACGAAGAAATGACATTTTACTATTTGCCACCCTGCATTCCACATGTTCTTGCAAATGGGGCTCGTTTTTAGGCAAGTTTTTATACGCAAAGAAGTTAAATTTTTATGGCTCACATAGAATCTTTAACAAAATTAAATAAAAATATTCCAAAATTTATTCAAAACGTCAAATAATATCACAAAGTGCATTTGAATTATAATTTCTTTGTAAAAGTACAAATGTTTCTTTTAAGTGAAAAGTGAATCTGAAAAAGAGAGTGGAGTCCGGGCTAGCTTTCGGCCTTCGTTGTTTCACAGCTACTGAGCCGGTTCTTTGCAAAATCTCAGGGTTTTTACTTGTTCAGCTGCTGCAGTGTCAAAGACGACGATGTTTTTGTAGTTTCTGTATTGAGTGCACGGTTGCAATTCAAGATTTTTCACTCAATACATCATTGCAGAAAATATTGCAAAATTACATGGGATCTGCAAGTTTTTTCTGCTGTGTATTGAAATGGTTTTGATATAACTTTGGGCTAGATTGTTTATGTGTGTTTGTTTATGTTCATAAGTGTTTACAATATTTACAAGATTTTGATTATTTCGAGGATCATTGAAGAAAGTGGGAAAGTGCTGATGAAGCATGTCTTAATAAATAAAATTAATTAAAAGCAAATCAAAATGACATAGATTAAAGAATCAGAAAATAAAAATTGTGAAAATTTGTATTATGTTTCTGAATCGTGTTTTAAGAATGTGAAAGTTAAAAGAGCATTTTTTTCCAATTGTAGGAAATATGTGAATAATTTAATCGAATAAAAAAGTAAGTGTTTTGTTGATTTTAGAAATTTTAATGGATATCAAATATAATACAAATGGGGCTATTAGGTAAAAATGCATTGGAATTCGCTCCTTACATGAATTTTTTTACAACATTCGTATGTCAAGCTTACGTATTAAAAAATTTTAATCAGCGCAGGTTTAATTGATTTTATCGTGCCTAGCTGGTTGATAATATTTATTTGTCAATCTACCAAAGAAATTAGGTTTATTCTTCCTCTCAAATTATTTGGTTGGTTTTTCTGAGATTTTTTATGCAAAACCAGAAAAATGCGTTAAAGAAGGAATGTGGTGAAGTGCAAATATTTTAACTGTAGATATTTGTATCACGTGCCATCTACATTCTACATTTTACAAATCTTTTTTAAAATAATTTCCCGTTAAATAACACTTTAATGTTTCCCACACATTAAAAGCTCCCTACTACATTGCAACTCGCAACCATTCCGGAATTTGTTAAGAATTCTTCTTAAATATAGTGAAGAAAAACAGAAATCTTTTCTTTGGCCGATTGCCCTTGTAAATCCTTAATTTATCAAAGATTCTTTTTCTGATGGATGATTCTATGCAAGGCATGTAAGCTTGTAATCGTCACTTTATCTTTTCTCGGTACAACTTGCTCAAAGCGTTGTCAGCATCATCACAATCGTCTCTGTTTGTTTTTATGCTTTACGAAGCAACGTTATCGAATTTTGCTTGTCACTAGAAAGATTTAAGAAAGTCGCGGTTGTAGAAACACGTTTTGATAGTCCAGCAGCTCTTTCACTTTTCACATTTTCACTTCAATAATCAATTAAAAGACGAAAAATTCATTGTACGAACTAATTCCTTTTAGTTTGGTGGTAACTGATTTCTTTCACTGAAAACCGAAATACCTGCATAATAAATTAAGTAATTGTTTTACTTTGTAAATAAATCTATTTTGGTAATATTGCACATATTAGACATTTTTTGCAGCAGTTTGCAAAAATCTGAAGTTCAAGTTCAATGGCAATTTTTGCCTTTCACATAGGTTGCGTACAGCTGTTGCATTCTATTTTTTGAGTCCAGTTTTATATAAAGAACTTGAAATTGATTTTTCCAAGTAGGTTATCGCAAACGTAAACAATCCACCCTATAAATACACAGACAGAAAAGGAAAAAATGTTTTTTCTTTTCTGAAAATAAAATTCATTGATATACTCACTCAAAGCTTTTCTCTCTCTATTTCGGCTCTAAATCCAATTCTGTTGAGATTGAAACAACTTCAACCTTTTTGACGATACAGCTGTGTATAAAAATATGTCGATGTATCGAACCATTTTTTCTCCCTTCTGTGAAAAAAACTCGGGGAATGACGAATTATCAATATCTTTTAAAAAAAATATGCTGAACTCAACAGACTCGGTTTTCCTTGCACTTGCTAGAGCTCAGTTATAGATGGGTGCAAGTGAACAGATATGAATGCGTTTTTGTGCATGTGCATAGAAAATACGCAGTTGTACATTTTCTTGAATAATGTATCCTTGCTATACGGATCCTATGTTTTGTCTGCACGTACCTATGTGAAACAAGTCTATTTTAGAAACGTGAAAAAATTGGTGGCGTTTTCCCTCACTGTCAGTTCAATTGTCAAGTTGGTTGGACTCACTTGTCTCCGTTTGGCATTCATTTGGCAGTTGGGGAAAAATTCTCCACTTTGATTTTATCGGATTTTCTCGCAATTTTCTAAAGAATGTGATGAATTTTAGGTCTTTCCGTGGAATAAACAAAAATTAGCAAAGAATTTCAATTCAAAATGATTGGAAAGTGGAAACCGCGATGTATTTGAATGTGAAAATATTTATGTAGATCTGATTACTTCATTTAAATTCTTCACATTTTTGTAAATACCAACGAATAATTCTTTACATAAAATCACACATTTAAAATCTCACAATTCGACAAACTTTGAAATTAATTTTGCAGCAGGAGTTTAAAAAAGAATTTTTTGGAACTTTTAAATCTTCTTAAACATAACGAACAAGAAACCATAAATATCTCAACCTCTAAACCTATAATGCGATCGATTTTATAATTAGATCTTGTTTTTAAATACTTTTTCTAAAAACTCCTACGTTTAAAACTCAAGAGCTGATTCTAAAATTTAAAATATTGTTGGAACAAGCTATGTTGCAATAACGAGCTAAAAATTGAGGACATCCTTATTCATGCGTGCAATATATGAATATTCTGTTTCCCATAAATACATCCATGCCAACACATGTCCCTATTTTTTACGTTTTATCTTCACTTCTGCATATAAACTTGGCGTGTTTTACCTCATTTTCTAAACAAACGCAAGAGGAAAAGATAAAATGCATTTTGTAAAGCATTTCCTATTTTTGCACGCATACGAGAAAAAATACTTCGAAAAGTAGTGCGTTGGTAATGCCTTGCACATGGAGGTTATTACGCGAATAAAAGGATTCATAACCGTTTAATTTTTATAAAGGAGGTAAAACAAGAATAGGTAATGTGAATGGGTTTGACTATTGACTTTGATCGGTGTAAAATGTACACCTTTTTAACTGTTATGAAGTGTAGTAAAAAATGCATGCAAAAATGTATATTGTGCTTCTACGTTTATGTGAAGATGAGGATAAATGTTTTTAAAAAATTTTGAAGTTTAGATTAGGAAATTCATAATCTGTTTAAAAAAAGTTTTTAAATAGTCATTTTAATACTATCTACAATAGAATATGATTTAAATATTGTTAGCGCAAATTTTAATTGCGTACAGTAACAATTGCTTTGCTATTTAATAATTTTGATTTATTTATTGATAAAAGTGATAAATGTTACTTTATTGCTTAATTAAAATCGCTTTTTTAGTTAACTGGAAACGATAATTAATTAACTTTTCTGTTTCAGGAGTACTATGAGGAAGATCTGAACTTTGGAAAGGAAAAAAGTGAAAATTTACTGTGAAAAAGTGAAAATTGCAAGTTTTAAAAGTTGGACAATTATAAGTGAATAGTCAGAACTAAATGTTCAATAATGGATTTTAACATTGGATCTTAAACGTAAGTAACAAATTTTGTACTAGTTAACTTTTATTATAAAAACAATTGTGTTTCATTGAATCTAAATATTAATGCAATTTAACACAATTAAATTAATTTAAGTGAACGTCGAGTCTTCCAAAAATCAACTTTGTTTACAAAAAACGTCATACGTCCTTACGTAATAGTATTATCCCGTGGTCGTTACCAATCGATGAACATAAAGATAACGGTTTGATTAAAGCGTAGATTTTGATTAGTTTTTAGATTTCTTTCCTTAATCAAATATCAAACACGGGAAGCTCACAAGCCGGGGATCTTCTCTCACATGTGAAAGATAAATGTAATAAAAATAATGTGCGGTCGCATGTGTTCCTTCATCATTTTCTCCTTCCTCCTTTTCATTGTCTTTGTTCAAAGCTAAAACCCTTCTTCGTTTTGCAGTTAATGGAAGAATGGGTGGGTTCCTTGTTTTTATTGTTTGTTCATTTCATAGAAAAATATAAGAGAAAACACATCAGAAGAAAAATAAATAATATTCCCGTCTTGACTTTCCCTTTTATTCTCGAAGAAATCATTTTAAGTAGTGAGAAAACCCAGGAGCGAGCAAACATGCAAGGACAATGGAGAAAGGGAAGGAAAGGAAGGAAATAAAATATTTAATCCCATTTGGGAAATTAAACATGAGCATATGCATAAAAGCCCATTAATATTACACATGTGTAGGAGAAAATGGGCAGAAAGCATCGCTTTTAAAATCCTTATCAATAAAAACAAATTTTTTAGAAATTTAGTTCACAAACAAACAACCTTCAGTCTTTGCCATCTTGATTACCTAAATAGTAATTATTTTTTTAAAACAATCTAATCAACGATCAAATTAAAATTCAATTTCTAAAATTATCTCTTTTTCCTCTCCGGGTTAAAATATCTCTAAATCCACGTTCATCTAACTAAAATTCTTCAGAAATGACGTCTTTATTTCTTATCCACCCCCACCCTAATGCAATTTGCTTTATTTTTATATCAAACCAAAAACCTCTGGAATATGTTCAGGACAATAAAAATGATGAGAAAGCTACGAAAAAACTTTCAGTTGTAATCATTTCCCCCATTTTGAATGATACACATTTAAAATTCAAACACAAGTGGTTTCTTTTTCTTTCTACCTATTTGGAATCAGTGATGATAAGCCTGGTTGTCATTGAAATTGAGGAAACTCCTCACACTTGAATACTTTTCCACCTTAATTCTAAAGCTTTTTTATAAAAACCTTGGCCATCTGAATTTTTTTGAAAACTTTGGGAAAAAATCCTTTCATTTTAATCTCATGCCATCATCAGCACTTGGGTTGCTCCCCCTAAATGAAGCTTTTTACTTGCTGGTCTATTTAAAGAATAGATTTAGCTATTTCCTTTCTCTCCATTAAATGAGAGTGATCAGATGTTTTTATCCTGCGAGGGAGTAAAAAAGCAGAGGCAGCAAAAAAAACTGTAAAGCACTCAACTCTCCGTGCTCTGGGTAATTAACCAAGCTTTGTTCACTACTTAAACTCATTTTTTCTTCTCCTCTCCCGTTTCTTTTTTCTAGAAGAAAAACAAATACATTAAAAAAAAGAGTTGAATGTTACGTCATATAAGCTAATAGAAAAAAATCGGGACAAAATGCACAACGAGTAAGTTTACTGCTCTTCACTTGGTAAATAAAAACAGAAAAGATTTCTTCATTTTTTTCTCGAGTGTTTCTTCTCTTTGATGCGCTCTTTCCCTGTCACAACGTAAGATGAGCTCCTTCCCGTTCTCCACGCTCATATATCAGATTTAATCACGCTTGTTCGCTTACCTTTTTACGCTTGTGCCGAACGTCTTAATTGCTAAATTAAATATATATTACCTACTTCATACTTAAGGTACATACTTTTTCATTACGTAATACTTATTTCGTGTTTTCATTACGTGTTTTTGGTATGTGTAACATAAACCCTAGAAATTTACAGCTGCGGTCAATAAATATTTCCAATACGAAAGAGAATTATGTAAAAGCAATGCCTCACCAGCAAAAGCAGGTCAATTTTTGTAGAAAACACTAGCGGTACATCAAGCAAAGTACAAAGCATTAACACGGCTTCCTTTTTGCATTATTATAAGCAGTTTTGCTTTCTACCTTTTCTATTAATAAAAAAACTTTTCCATCATGAATCATAATTGTACCTTGACTAGGCTCCATAAAAGAAAGCGAGGACGATGATACTGTTTACTTTACTGCGGACATTGATTTTTAGTAAAGTTGTACGCGTCGAGTTTGAGCACGTTTGTGTCATTAAGAACTTGTATAATATCCCAAAGCAAGGAAAATACTGCAGTGGGTATGATTATGCAATATACATTACTCAGATGAAGACACGGGAAAAGAGAATTAATCAGGACAAATCTTAAAGGTTGCTGAAGTAGAGCTTACACGAGGAAAAAAGTTCTAAAGATAAAAGAACAATATGATATCTCTGTGTTTCGCTTTTTTTGGATGACGGCGACAAAAGTTTCGGTGAGATTGTTCGTCATTTCATTTAGCGTGATTCGGTTGGATTAGGAAGGAGATTAGGTGCGCGTAATTAAAAAGACGGGTCTTTTCCGAGCTTTTTCCTTGAAAGTAGTTTTTGTTTCAGAGAAATAGGTGCAATGAATAATACGAGATTCGCTTTTCGTGAGTTTCAGAGGCTTTTCCATTAAACAACCTTGCTTCGGTTTTCTCATTCGCTTTGGGTGGTTGCTTTTTACTTCGTTGCTGGTGTGGTGCAATGTGTGTGGACCGCCTATTTTAATTAGTGCAGGATATGATAGAGAATTTAGGAGACATTCAAAGAAAGGGGTAGGTAGAGCACGAATATGCATATTATATAAAATCTCCTACTCAGCTTCATACAATGCTAGGCTCGTTTTAATCAACGAAACAAGCATGCTCTCTCATTAAAGCTTTCTTTTATTCGCTCATTTCATCAAAAGCGAGTGTAAAAAACTTAGGGGAGTTTTTGCTCAAGCATAGTCCATTTCCGCTTCCTACTTTTAAGAGAATTCTGCTGGCTCCTTCATAATTAATTACATGGCTTAGACGAGACTCGGAAAGTGTGAATGCTATTGAGTTATAATGAATGGATACGACTTTGAAAATGGTGGATATTAATTAGAGTCGGCTTTTCTTTAGTGAAATGGAGGAGCGAATTTGCATGTTTAATTGATGGTATAATATCGTGGTGGGTTGGGTGGAGCAATAACTTGCACAGCGAATCAAAAAGACTTTCAGTAATTTAGCAACGTTAACAAAGCAGCCGTAACGCCGTTCATAGTGTTAAAAAAGAAATTATACAGAGAAGATGTTGGTGGCGGTACTAATAAAACAATAAATTGAAGGCAATCATGACTTATGTAATGAAGAGTGACGCAATCTGTCAACCTCATTTTATTTAATAAAATAAGCATATGAACTTGTTTTTGTGTACATTGTTGCATAAATTTACAAAAATTATTAACAAAATGAATGAAAAATATTTTTATTAATCCAAAATAGATAGAATTATACCTAAAAAATAAGTTTAAACCGTAAAAAGGTCACATTTCTTAAAGAAAACTATTTTGTCCTCGCTCACTTTTATTTCACATTCATTTAACCCTTCCATTTCTCTTGAGAAGAGGGAGTCATTCCCATCAGTATATTACGCAATTACTGCTGTGTATTTGCTTTCTATAAAAAATGCGTGCAATTGCATGAGCTTTATATCTCTTTACAAAACTCAGACATATACACACTATTTCACTATTTTTACTAGAAAAAATACGGTTTATACCACAGGAACGGGCCATTTGCCCCCTGCCATACGATCAGAAAAAAGCAGCGGTGCATTTATCGATTTTTTCCCTGCCACTCATTCTCTTTTCACAAAAATCCACTTTTTTCTGTTGCTGCGTCTGCTACCAACTCACCGTAACATCCCATCACATGTCCCTGTTTTTTATAAACAACTCGGCTTAGTGAAGGTTTAGGGGAAAAGAGAGCATTGAATCCGTTGAAAAAAGTGAGTGATGGTGCGTGAATAGAATGCCCTTTGAAAGTGCAAGTTTTTTGACATTGCAATCTCCATTCTGCTTTTATTTTATGCAAAATTGTCTGCAAAAATGTACAAATGGAAATCACCAACCAAAATATAACATTGATTATATTTTTGATCATACTTAACTATTCAATTAAAATCATCGTTGTCATTATCAAAACGTTTATTCTTTGAGTGGCAGTATTCTGTACTTTAATAGAAGTTATAATACGCAACTGTTCCTCTCTTTAGCTTACGAGTTTCGGCAAAAGAAGAAACAAAGCTGGGCAACCCACCACAAAATGAGAGTAAATTGAAGATGACAAGATTACAACATTTAATGGCCATGTGTGCTGTGTGCTTCATATAGAGGACAGTTTTTTCATTGCCGTTAGTTCACTTAAACACACATTGAGAAAGCAATTAAACCTTTTATACTGCTTTATTATAAGGATGATTATCTCTGAAAGTGCTTAAACAAGCAAAAAATAAAATAGATATTTTGATGGCTCAACCAATGCTCCCTAGGAGTCTCATATAGCTTCTGTAATGATATGCTGTGGTAGCAATTTTTTTGGGGGACAAAGAAGGGAGGAAAAAATTAGCATTAATTCTTCTTCAAGTTCAATTGAATATCATTCCCGATAATCAATCCCTTCTAATCAATAATGAATGCGTAGACAGAGTTTCCTTTTTTCCAAATCAATTATTTGGCGATAATTTCTGGAACGTTTCGTCCTTTTGAAAAAACTGCTTTGTTCTATTCTATTTTTTCCAAGTTACTAATCTATATACAAAATGTAGTGAATTTATCCATGAAAAGCTTGAATTTAGAGTCAACCAAAAATATAGAACGCCACAGTCCTTGAAAAAATCTTAAACTCAACTTAAATATGAATTAAATTTACTTCGGCATTAAGTAATAATGTAGAATATAAACAGACAAATAACCCAAACATGCTCAATTGTAAACTGCTTACGTAATACCTCCGCTTGCTTTTTATTGTCTGCAATGTCACTCCGGTTTGTGAATATTTCTCTGACTAAACACAACTTGAATTAAAAATTTGAGCAATTGTGTACAAAGTTTGTAGTGACAACGGTTGAATTTTTAGTTACATATGTCCACATCATGTGCGGTTATAATTAGTCACGCAACCTTCTCGGCAATTATTATTTTTATTTCTTTTAATGATTGGAATGAAGAACGGTAGCGGTAGTCATTAGTGCTGTAATGAAATAGTGCAGCTCTTTTTTTGTCGTTTTCGCCGTGATCTTTCCCCAGGGGAGCAAAGAATAATGAATATGAAGAGATTTTCCATTTTTTTAAATTTACCGCACTTTGCCATATAATTCCAAAACCAAGAAAGAAGCGGGCAAAGTGACAAGTTAATTGTGTTATTGATTAGGAATCCAATTATTTAATTACATTGTTTAAAATTGGCTTAAAAGTAGGTTGTCAGAATTGAGTTTTCCAAATAGAAAGCAAAATGTTAGGAAACGTCTCGCTAACGACGTAACTACTGATTACGATTAAATTCTTTTTTGAAATCTTTCCCTATCTCAATCTTTCTATGCCGGACCTCATCAAATGTCTTCAAATATAGCTTCGGGTTAAGTAATTTTTTACAAACAATCTCCCACTTTCATTTTTTCATTTACTTGTTCTACTGGAAAGATCGCATCGCCGAGCAATTTGAAAGGACATCATCATCATTTTCCGAGCTCTTTTTGATGACTCTCATCACTTTCAACATTCTCTTCCCGGGAAGCTTTATTCATTAACTTTTTTTAGATTTTTCCCCTTTTGTTCATATTCTGTTCAGACATGTGTATATTAATACTTCATATCTTCTATGTTTTTACGAGTTTTTTTCACATTAACTCTCCTTCCTTGGCCTGTGCTTTAGGAGTAGCCCGTATATTCCGTTCAGACATGTGTATATTAATACTTCATATCTTCTATGTTTTTACGAGTTTTTTTCACATTAACTCTCCTTCCTTGGCCGGTGCTTTAGGAGTAGCCCGGGTATTTGTTTGGTGCCAAAGTTATCAGAGTGGACGAGGGAGTGAATGAGTTTCTTTTCACCAAAGTTATGTTTGATGGCTTCTAGCAAGAAAGAAAGGGAGAAGGTAATAATAATCGACGCTACTACTTAACTTCCATTATATGTATATGACCGGCAAACATTGCATTGTTCATTTAATGAATTCTCCAACTTTCTTTTTTCTCCTGGCAATAATGAGAGGAGAATTGAGGCTGTAAAAACTTGGAATCAATACGAGAAAGTATGCAATGCCGTTAATAATACATATTTTACTAAGGAATAAAAAAACTATTTCTATAAGAATATTTCATAAATTATGCCGATGAATTCTCTATCTTGCCTGTGTTTGCACTAATGAAGATAAGCAAAAGAGCCGAAAGAAAGCTTGCCATTAGTCATTAAATTTTTCCTTGATACGGCTGGACTTTTACTAGAAAAAAGCTGTTGTTTGATGTTGGCTCTAAATGATTATGACGACGGACGAAGGAGAAGGTGGATATGTTTTTCTCTTGATGATGATGACGATGCTACCGTTGATGAAAGAAAATGAAGACAAGAAATATTAAATTACTCGTGTACACATAGTATGGACCAATTATGACTTGGAAAATACTAAGAAAAGCCTGGCTTTTACTAAGAAAATGCGAAGAAGCAATTGATTTGCTTTCTTTCCATCTCACTTGTATTTTCCCCGTCATTTTTCTTTTATGATGTTGATTAACAGTGAAAGCAAGTTTCTTTTAGCTGTTAACGCTCAAATGTCATTCTTTTTGATAAAAACGACACTAGTTGGAAAAAGCCATAAGAAAACGAAAAAAACTAAGCTTAATTATTGCTGTTTCATGCTCACAAAATCTAATTAAAACAGATCTTTTATTATTATTACCTCATATTGAATACTCATAAAAGAAGGAAAGACCAAAATTCAGGACAAGATTAAGGCGAAGGCTGTATTTTGTCAATAGGAATAGACTCATTGAAAATAGAAAAATAAACAGTCCGCGTCTGTAGGAAGATTCATTGCTTGGTTTTGCAAAAAATATTTTAGTATATAGTAGTGCAGTAGTTTACCAGAAATGGGAAGAAAACGATAGGACAAGTTACCTAAGAAAAATGCATTTTTGCCTCTTCAAACGCAAGCTGGATAACAACAACGAAACATAATATCAGTTACTTTGCTAACCGTATAAGCATTACTTTTTCTAAAACCAATTTTTTGTAGCGCGTAAGAAAGTCTGTTTTTCCTACCATTTATTCGTTACTTTCTTGTTATGGTCGATGCTCCTCTTTTATGTCCTTTCTGTTTTTTCCACGGGCTAATCTATATAAACGAAAAATGCATTGTTTGTCCTTGAAATGGATTTTCGTGTGTGTACAGTTGTGTGGTCGATGGCCGACTGTTTTCTTACGCTCTCTTTCTAAGGATCTATAGAAAGGATATCTCCCTACTGATATACCTTACATTTTATGGTTAAGGATAATGGTTATGGCGCAAAAGTGGGGTATGTGAATGCAATGTCATGCGAATATTTGCAAAACGTGCAGCAAAAACGGTTATTTTTCTAAACGGCCTTGTCAATCACTCTATTCGGTTATCAACCTTTTTATCAAAGAAATGCTACGCAAGAATTTAGGATTAAAAGCTGTCAATTTATTTTTAATTATTTTATATTCAAGATTTTAGGGCGCGACAGTGCAAACTATGCTAAAGTAAATTAGAAACAAGACGGTAAGTTTTTATTAATTTTGGTTTTGGATTCATCTATCGTTTTGAAATTTCGGTTCATTTGCCAAAAAACTTCATTTAGCGTCAGCAATTTTAAGTGGGTAGTTATAGGATCAGACCCCAGGAGACTAAAAAATCGGCTCTATGCAAGTATGTAATTTTGCATTTTTCAAAGAATTTAATTTTAAGTTTTACTTAAACTTGATAATATTTGGAATGAATTTGATTAATTTAGTTGTTGAGTACATTTAGTGAAATCTGGATTTAAAACTAAAGCAGAGACAAAAATAAAAACGGAAAAGCGCTAAATTACGTCGGTTGGACAAAACTCGTAAATATTAAAAGAAATGTTTATCATTAAAGATTTCTCCGTTTTTCATCTACTTTTCTCGCTCAAGTGATCGTTTTTTCGATAAAACACTCTTGGCTTGTTCTTGTTATTTACCCTATCCTGTGTTGTGACTCTTGCCACTCTCTATTTTCTCAAGTAATTTGGCCAAAGATCTTGAATAAAATGTGGAGGGCTTGGGAGCAATAAATCTTTAAGGAGGCTGAGAAATCGTAAACCAATTTC
>JAANSO010002909.1:0-12488 GCA_036507315.1 Lepidocyrtus fimetarius | reverse complement strand
CGACCTCGATTACATATTTTGAGACTAATTTCGTCAAAATCGGAGACAAAAACAAATCCGTTATAATAGTTCCCGTGTTCCCACTCTCGACAATAAATGCCTTTGTAGCTAAAAAATTATATACGTATATGATATCAACCAGTGTAGTGGCCAAACTACTGCTTAAAAATAAAAACAAAATAGAGAAAGCAACAGCATTTGCTTTAAAAGAAAATAGATGTTGATGGGCACAAACCTAGATTCCTTCACGTAAAGAATGGGAGTGATTTGTAGTTAAGGAAAAAGGTTGGTCTCGTTCCTAATGATGAAACCAGTCGGGTTGAACGATGAAATCATTCAAGAAGAAAATGTAGCAAACTTTTGCTCTCGTTCTGGTCCATTTTGTTTATACTCTTACCATTTTCTTTTGGTGATAGCAACAGTCTAACAAACCTCAAACTGTTTCAAAGCAAAAAATCACAAAATATATGCACCAGTTTATTATTTCTCCTTTATCTTTTTATGTAATTTATAACCATTTTCATTTTTGTACCTATACATACCTACCTACCTACCTACTTACATTTATGTTCAATTATGGTTCTGTAATTTAGAACTAAAATGTCAACGAGTGAAAGCAAACCAAATAAATATTTGCAATTTTGCTTTAAGATGAATATTAATCATTTAAAGTATTTTTGAATACCAGACAAAAATATAGTTTCAACTCAGGGTAATAAAATCGAATTTTCTTTAAGTTAATAAATATGTATTAGTATGTGAAAGGAGACAAGTAAAAAGTAAGGTATGCTTAAAATAAAGTCTTTAACTAAAAGTAAGTTTTCTCCAAACCAAACTGTGGGTATCTAAAGGCTCAAGGGTGTACAGAAAGTTGGTAAATATTACTCGCATAAAGATTCCATACATTAATTTGGAAGTACTTGAATACAGAAACCATATCGTGTTTAGATGAATCTTCGAATACACAAACCCAATAATAAGGAGCTCAATCAGTTAGGTAAATGCCTGGCAGAGTAAAGTGTGGTGTATGATTCAATAAATGTTGGTTGTATTAAATTTTTTCTCCTATTCCTTATAAATATGGATGTATTTTCGTGTCCTCATAAACGTAGCAAATGTTTTTTACCCTTTTGATGACTTTCCATGTATGGTTTGGGAAAAAGAGTAACAAGAAATATTTTTCTTTACATTTCTTCCTACTTTTTTCCCTACTCACTTATGATTTTCTACAGCTCTGTCGGTATTTTTCTTCGTCTCCTGTCAATATCTATAACTTAAACGAAACTAAGTTTTTCTCTGATCTCTAACAATTTTCTCCCAGAACACATTCTATCAAAAAATATAAAGAAGCTACTTTTTTACTGACTTACCCTTAGTTAGTCACACGGAGTTTGCTAACAGGTTTTTTGGGGAAGTAAAAAACAGGAAAACTGCCTGTGGATTCGTAGATCCGACAAGATCAACAATATGAAATGAAATAGAAAATGTGAACGTGAACATGTGCAGCTTCTGCTCTGATAAACATGTACCATGAGTTTGTGTATCTTGGTCTATGTACACAAAATAGAAAACATTTTAACCATTATCACGCCGTGGCAGAGAGAAAACATACAGTCTAGTGTGAAAAGACACGTTTACCTTATAATTTAGTTTTCCATGAAGAAAGTAGAAAGTAAAAAAAGTAGTTTTGTATTATTGGAAAAAATGTATTTTATAAATTTTTCATGGTTAGATGGATAATTTTGTAAATGAAGAAAAAATTTGAAAAAAAATGAAATCCAGTTCATTTCTATCGCTCAAGTTTTGGTTCATAGTGAAAGTAATTAAAATTAAAAACTAAATTAACATTAGTTAACCAAATATATCAGAAAGGTGAAAGTTGTTTTTATAAATCGACCTGAGTAAAGGTCATTGGGCCCAAGAGTATATTATTATGCACATTACAAATCCATTTCAATTTCAATGCATATTTCAATTCTCTTTATAAGGTATAAGTAAATTTGAATCAGTTGTTGACAGTTTAAACATTTTGAAAGATTTGTCCAGTGAATTGAAAAATGTATAAGGAATGTTGTATAAATCATCTTTATCTTGATATGAGTCTCTACTAAACACAAAATATGACTTTCAATTTTTTGCCACCCACCGTAGTGCCTGCCTTTGTATTTTGGACTTGAAATTGTTCTCTTTTGGTAAAAGTGCACGCTCTCTTAATGATGAAGGAAAAGGTAAAGGAATTTGTTATGTGGAAAATGTAAAAGTTGATTGCTTCTAATAAATATTAGGACTTGGATGTATTGCCGCAACAAGCGATATATTTTGATATTTATATAAGCAATTCTTCTACGTCGACCCACCAGTCAATTTTCGATATTATCAAAAAGCCCCACTAGTTTTCTACTTCTTCTAATAATGGCAGACAGGCGTTCCCAAAATTTATTTTAAATGATATTTGTTGCGTTTTCTATATTTTTTGCTCATCTGCTGCTGCAGCCGGGGCAGTAGACTTGTATCAAAGGAAACAGGAAAGTAATTGGTAAAGAAAGGGGAAATGTGATATTTTTGTTAAAGCTCATACAAAGCTACTTTATGAAATTTTATACGGGTTAGCCAATTCATGTATTTCTGACTATTTCATTTTATGGACTTGAGTAAATTTTTGTATATAAACGGTTTCTCTATTAGATAGAAATGAGATATAGTAACAGACTCAATTTTTCATTTCTCGATTTCTTATACCCAGTAATATTTTCTTTTCAGAAGGAAACGAGAACATTCACGTATTTTGGCAAATGCGATGTTAAAATTTTTAGGAGAAAAAGAAATCGTGATCATGCCACTTGTGGTAACGAGCGCGTATATTATATCGACGTAGTAAAAAATATATACTTTTTGATTCTACATGTTTGTAGTGCTTATAGTTCTCACGAGGAAAGCGAGGCATTAAATTATCTGTGGATTCCATTTGGGCCAAGTCAAGTCAGTTCCAATTTTATTCGACGACTTTTCTTCTCCTACTTTTATTCCAATAGATTCCATGTTTCTTTAAGATTTCAACTTTTCACGTGAAACAGGCTATCTATATAAGTAAAGGATATGGATGCTTTGAAACCAGAATTAAGGTAAATGTCTTAATACCTGAAAATATTTCTGTTATGTTACTTTAAACCAAAACTATAAAATCAATCGTTTATTACCGAATGTCTTACAACTATAATATAACTTATATAGTATAACTTTTTAAAATGTTTTACACATCCCTATACATAGCATTCTTAAAAGTGGGTAAAAAAGGTTCTATAGGGTGCAATATTTTGTAATTTATGTTTTTTAAACAGAACAATAAATAAAATATTTACTAATTTGTTATCATTTAGTAAATTGTTATTTTAAAAACCTTCAAAAGTTATTTCACCAATTAGGCCAAAATATATGGTTGAAATTTTGGGGAAAATTTGGGGTCAACTGATTAACGTAACCTCCGAGTCAACCGTAATGTTATTCTAAAGATCGAAACCAGTACAAACTGAGTGGTTTTTGACTAACAATATCATAGATAAAATTTGAATACATATTTAAATCTATAAAAAAATAACTAAACTTTTTTCTACAACTGCAAATAATAAAATAAAAAGATTCAACCTTCAGCAAACCTTACATTGTAATTCCCTATCTGCCAGTTTTCTTCTCCGAGTTCCGCCTTTCTCAACTCCATTAAGTTTATTACTTATATTTTTATTTTATTCGTGGGATTTTCGTCTATAAATTATAATTATGATCTATGACTTCATTTCTAGCCGACACTTGTATCCATTCTCACCGGTTGAACATGTTTCGGCTGGTTCTCAAACTAATCATGGTTATTATTGCACATATAACATAATATCGTATATGAACTACATAATATGAAGAGTTGAATTGTTATTGTTTTTATAAATGTGCTTTGTTTTAACTATAAATATCTACACGAGATGCTATTATAATGACTTTCATGTATATTTGTAAAATTAAACCGTATTTGGAAAATTTGAAAAAGTATTATTTTAGTCCGTTGTTATTTTTTATATCTAACTGTATTTTTAAGATGTATATGAATAACAAACAGGTTGCTGCCGTTATAACACAGGTTATAAGCAGCTTACAAGTTGGCCTGGTTTGTGTCACATTCCATGTTTGGTATCCTTTTCTTATTTTCATTTTTTAAGCAAAAGTGTGGTCAGAAGCCATCATCTTTGTCTGTATAAAATAACAGCAGTTTCTATACTTTAATACACTTTCTAAAAAATTTACTTTTTAGGTGTCAACTGTGTATAGTGCAAAAGGGCCACACAGAAATATGATTACTACATTGGGTATACTTTTACCAAAATTTAACTGTTGTAGACATTATTATTAATGAGAATCTACTTGAATGTAATAAATTAAGTTTTATTTTTATAGGTTTATGGAATTTTATTTATAACGGATATGTATCCAGTGTGTTGGATATACCTAGTCATAATCTTCATTACATTACTATTTTCAGGATATCATGGCAGTTAATGTTTTAGACTCGCAGTAGAGGTTGTGTTATAAGAACCATTTCTTTTAGTTATTTATTACAATTTTTTCATATATTTACTAATATGAATTCATGTAAAAGAAGCGATAAAAATTGTCTTACTTTGCAGAAAATCTTGCCAAAATGAGTCTTTGTGGAATTGAATCGTTCCTGGAAGTTGGAACCAAACGTGAACTGGGCTAAAGTCAAAACTTTTATTTTGTAAAAGTGTCATGCAGGCAAAATTGCAAAAATGAAGTATAACGTCCATTGTCTAAAATGTGCTATAGTTTTAATACATTAATTAATTATAATAGTAATTTCAAAAAAGATATAATACAGTTGCTAAAAGAATTTTCTTCATTATTTTCTTCGTTATTAATCTTCAACCATAACCTAAGTTTTATTACACAGTAATAAGAGTTGGTCACTACTTCAACAATTTGTGTTTGTTTGGAATTTAAAACAACGGGTAGCATTTAAAAAGGCAGAATCAAACTAATGAAAAGATGGTTAATTTTTTCTGAAAAAGTCGCAAAATTATTTGACTTTGCAAGCCATATATTGAGTATTTTAACAGAATAGAAACCAATAGAAAGTGGCTGAATTTTATTCTTTTTGGATTTGATATATATTATATTGGGTAGGTGCACAATAAAACCACAGTATGTAATTTCTTTTTCACAAGATATCATGGCTTGGTAAAATGAAGTTGTCCTTTGCTTTCTCCCATTCTTTCTTTTTCTATTTCTTTCCTCCACCACCACCCCCACCAATCTCGTAGCCTCTCACTCTCACTTATTCACAGAAAATTGACTTTATGCCTTTCTGGTTGAATGTTAGATAAGAATCAGACAACACTGGAGACTTTGGTAGACACAAGCTCTTCGCCACTAATGTTGGCAGAAAGAAACCTTTTTTTCATGGCTTAACACAGTTATTGTCGTTAGTTTATATACACCAATATAATATGGGATATCGTGGCAGTCCTAAAGGCAGTTGGGCTGTCAAAGTTTGCTGTATGTGCAACTACCAAGACAATCATAAGATGAATAATGGAAAAATCTTGGGACTGATTGCCAATCAAAAGCCAATAAGAACTTAAAAAAGGAAATACATTATTCTTTATATCCTTCTGTCTGACCACATAAAACGTTTGTATGGAGGGTAATACTGAAAGTGAATGGCATAAATTCTTCTCTTTGCACCCCCAACTGCACAAAGTATAAAATCAATGATATTGAAACTTACATTTGGACAATTACATGTCCAACGATATTCGATAGCCAGGAAAAGGTACACATATCAGGAGACGTTTTTTATCCATTCTTTTTATATCATTTCTAACCTTCTTGACTTTTTTGATTAAAGCCGTGATAAATTGAGTCTGAAGCATAATTCTCACAGACAGTTGGCTTAAACGAAATGAGTAAATAGAACTAGCACAGATTTGTTCCATATCTTCAGTATATGCTAACAATAAAAACCTTATAATTTCTTTTGATAATTTTTATCAGTATTACCAATGGGCATCTGTCCCACTAAATTATACTCATCTTTTAGTTTTTACTTTACATTGGACATTATAAAACCAATTTTGTGGGTTTTTAACATCGGCAAAATTCTAATTTTGGATGTTTTATTTAATGATTTATTCAAAAGCAAAAAGCAACAATGGAATTATCAATTTTTGCTAAAATTTTCATAAAGTTTACATGCTTAACATGTTTTTTTGTAAATCGCATGCATGTTCCGCATTTTAAAACATTGCATTTTTACTCCAAATAATTTCTGTTTTTTAGGTAACACGCTTATTTGAATGCCAGGATTTGTTTGTGATTTTTTGTACAAAATTGCTTGTGAAAAGTTAAACTCTTTTTGTCATGAATGCAAAGGCATTCAGTCCAGAACAATGCATGGTAGACTGGTGGACATCACATTTCAAACCCTTACATAAAACCCTACAAATGAAATCAATAAGTTGGCGTTGAAAATCCACGGAGAAAACCCCATATAGTGTTTTCTCGACTGTGAATACCAATCGTTGTGGTTTGTGAATTCCATCGTGGTATTTGAATGTCATACATTTTGTTCTCGTGGAAGATTTTTTGGCAACCAGCCGACATTATCCACATTACGTTAACGAGGAGAATGATAGGCTGTTATGGTAGCGACTAAACTCAATGCGTTTCTATTTTTTCTGTATATTTTCTACCTCTTGCTTTCTCCCTCCTGTATATGGGTGTGTGTGTGGATGTACACAATCAGCAAGAAGTTGTTGCATCTACTCATTCTGATTCGGTGAGTTAGTACCCAAGTAAGAAAAATAGCATTAGTTGAGTAGTTTAGCTGACAGAATGACACTGAAATGGAATGAGGTNAGTACCCAAGTAAGAAAAATAGCATTAGTTGAGTAGTTTAGCTGACAGAATGACACTGAAATGGAATGAGGTCGAGGTTGACAACGTTACAAATAGTAAACTACAGGATTTTTGGAGCCATTGTAATCCATTACACGCTTTCCATTTTTAACTGAGGTACATTATACTTCATTAGTAAATTTTTGTTACTGTACAATTTTGGAATTTTAAACTTTTTTCAGTAATGTTCGCCGCTACTGAAGAAGTTGCGTTAATGTAGCTAATAGTATTACTTACTTTAATGTGTCACTGTATTTACATTGTTTCATTCGTTTATATTACATAGCCTGTAATAATGAATCAAAAATGCATTTCTGATCAGGGTGTATGAAAAAATGTTTTCCCTAGAGTTAGAACAACCGTATACATATTATTTTAATACCACGAAGCTAGCAATTCAGAGAAATTTGCTGCAAAAAGTGGAAACAGCGCTGTTGCTAACTTTCACATAATTTTCCCATTACCCTAAACAAACAATTTGATCGGTGGACCTACAGGTTTTGGCGTTTATTGGACATTGGAGTGACACATTTTCTGGTCTCATGTATAAATATGCTTCGTACAAAACTGCTCATTCAAGGGTTTAGTTAAAGTGAAAAAGTATAGTTTCTTTTTGTTGGTATTTTTATAGCAGCAATAACGGCATTGCCGCAAAAGTGAGTTTGTATCCATTCAGACAATGGAAGCAAATCATTCATTTTTATAATGTTGCATCTCTTCTGTTGCTACTGTTTTGTGGTTTTATCTTGTGTGTGTTATATGAATAAATTCATGCATATAATTCCACGGGGAGGTGTATTTATAACTAGAAAAAACTTCCTGTCAATCCAATAATCTGGAAACACAAGCAAATGGACAAGAACGCTACAAGTACCTCAATCCATTCCAGTTTCACATCGCAGACGATTCATTCTCTGGACAAACGATCCGTGGTTACACATTTACTTGTACGTTTTTCAGACTGTTGCAGAAATTGTAAAGGGAAAAAGAATGAAAAAGAGTGTTGGTCTTTGTTAGCTTTTCCCTGTACGATATATAAGTACAAATTAAATATCTATATACCAATATAAATTCCAAGTACCAAGCTATATACAATATAAATTCTTTACACAAAAAGTTTAGAGATTCTGTTTTCTTTCTTTTTTGGTGTAAATCAAGGAAATCAAGTTGAATAGTATTGGACGGTATCGAGAGGGTTTTTTTTAGAGAATGATGTATATGATGCTCTGGATTTTAGAAATTCTTGCTGCTTATTATTATTAGTAGTCGCCTTTAAGTACGCAATCACAATAATGCATGATAGAGAAAATGATGATCCAAAGAAATAACCTTTTATTATTATAATGTCAAAATATTATTTCGCCGAACGTTGTAAGAGTAATAATAAATTTTATCTAAAAGTTGGATTCACAAATAAGAAGTAGTCATAAGTCGGTACAGCAGAGGGTATTTACAATACGAATATTATAGATGACTTTTGATAGATAGTTATAAATGGACTAACATTAGCAATGACATTTTGGAGCTGAATCACAAATCTCTCTGGCTAGATATTGTAGCTTCCAGCCAATTCTTCTCCGCCTGTCTGGTTAAGAAAAGGCAAACTTGTTATTATTGCTTTTTCTTTTCTTTCTTAATGGTATGTGTGTGTGTTCCAACTTATTCCGTTCTTAAACCTTATATCATGGGGAAGAGCACAGGAGTAGTTCAATCGCTTTGTTTGCAGGTAAAAGTCACAGAGGGATCACCAAATATCATCTCATTCTCCCTCCCAGTACTCTTTATTCCAATAACACACACTCACAGCCAAAAAACCAACACGTATTTTGTTGAATTCTTTTCCTCCTTGAACGAATGATTGTGTATACAAAATAAATGTGAGTTTATATAATAGACGACATACTAAAGGGTATAATATAAGTGCTTAACGGGGGAATTGGGTATAAAAAATAAGAAAGTCACTCATTTATCGTCATAGATAGTAGTCACTCGTCGCACAAAAATACATTTTGCTCTTTTAGCTCTTTTTCAAATACTATGTATATTTGCAAAGAAAATGCATGTATTAACTGAAAAACTAAGTATGTTCTTGTGTACCTACTCACTATAGTAAAAACGTTGTTTACCCAAAGGATTTGCGATGAGCCAAACAAGTTCTTTCCTCTCTTTCTCTTCATGGGTGACTTTCCACCCTTTTCGTTTGCCTGATTCTATCATACAACTCATGCATTTCACTACCATGTTCACTTACTGAAAGGTTCATGGTGACAACCGAGATGCCAATGATGATGATGATGATGTTAAGTACACTTAAGCATTAAAGTACATGGCTCGTAGGATGATTTGGGGGGAAAAAGGTAATAATCAAGCTTGCTCTTTTCCTATCATCATAATCGACATGGATAACTCCCGTCACACCATGTACCAATAAGTCCAGCATTGCTTTTCGGCAGTGGCTGTGTCGATAAATCCCAAGCTGCTTCTGTCATTTTTGTCTTTGTCCAAAGAAGAAAAAAGAAAGCAGTGCCATATAGAGCATGAAAGGAATAAAGAAAGTTTGTTGTCAATTCAATACCATGCCTCATATATATACGGACTTTTTAGTTAATGGACATGTACATTTGATATACTTGGGGGATGAATATTCTACAAAAATCCCCCAAAAAAACTACTTATTATGTCTGACATATCATTATTCTCACACTTGTCTTGCTTTTTCTTATCACTTTCTCAGAGTCATACACTGATAAATTTGGTCGATTCCATTTTGATATGTGATTTCTACGTTGCGTAAAAGAGAGAGAAAGCTGTAGGATAAAAAGGTACAATATAAATGATGTGACTTTTTCTTAATAAATGCCCTGTATTTAATATTGGAATTGAACTTTTGTATACATTTTTTCTTCAAAAAATATATCACTTATAATGAGGTTGTCCATGTTTAAGCTAGAGTGATTTTTACCCTTCTTGATCCGCCTTCTTGAGTCTTTACTCATCATCAAGGAAAAGCAATACTCTTTTCTTACATAACATCATCATCATCCCTTTCAGCTATATATTCTTGTTGTTTAACTAAATTTATTAGATATATATATTTATACCGATGAACGTGGCAAACGACAGGGTTGTATGCACAATATTGGACAAATATATTAGAATGCATTCTTCTTTTTTTCTTCAGCCCCATCTTCGGAAATGAAAAGCTCAACTTTTAGAAAGCAGTGTTTTCGGTGGTGTGTTGGTGGTGGTGCCAGGAGGAGTATTTGTTAAGGAAGACAAGAGAGAAGACTAGGGCAATTTGTACGATCCCATGACGGGTAAACCCTTTTGTTCCTTTCAATAATTTTTCATGAGACAACTCAACCAGTAAGACAAAGAAAGGAAGGGTAAAATATCTAATGTAATGTATAAAAGGGATCGAAGCTGATTTCCCTTTTATTTTTTTCTTATTCTTTTGCCTTCAAAGTTTATATGAATAAGTATTATTATTATGGATGAATATGCCTGCTCGTATCGATGCCATTGTGTGTACAACAAAACGTTCCATGATGGCTTTTTACTGCCTCACTTTCACCAAACTTCTATACCTACACTGCTGCTTAATATGGTTGGGCAATGGATTGATATTGATGTCGTATTCACAAAAAGAAACCGTAAAGGCAACAGAGAGAACTTTGAGATAGAAAGAGCATTGGGAATGGAGACAGATAGCCAATAATGTAAATTGCCAACGACGTTCCTTGCAAGCGTATGAACATTTTTTTCTTTCTCCATCCAAAAAAGCTCAAACCAAACATTTTCCATTGATTCTGAAAACAGACACGTTTTTCTTCAATTTATCCAAGCGTCAAAAGATAAGGTCAGTGATATACCATAAAAGCTCTTTTGAAGAAGACCATAGTATTGGCTTCCGTGTATATTATGACTTTAAGTTTTTATGTGTGAAAATAGGCACTCGAGCAGGAATGGAAAAGCAGGTTTTTACTACTGTTTTTACTCAACCACCCAAGCGTGTATTTGATGATTTGAGAGTGCAGTTACCTGCAATTATTATGCAAGAGATGACCTGTTCTAAAAGATTCTTCTGAAGCCCGATTCCCTCTATACCTCCCCTGTTTTATACTAAAGCTAAACTTCTTTATATACAACAGCTAAACATAAAAGCAATTTCTGACGCGGCCATATAGCAGCATCAGTGAGGATGCTGAACATTAAATGCCAAATACAGTAAAATAGGGGTTGTCTAGATCTGTGACTGTAGAAGAGCATGTTCAAGACGGAGGCAAGGCCATCATTTTATTTCTTCGAAAATCCCCCAAAGAAACGGAACTATAATTTTCCGACAGCTCGAGTGCAATCAGAGTGAAATTACTATTCTCTTCTTATTACTACTCCAGCTCCCTATTTTACCCTAAGCTTTTTATGTTTCTTTATTATGTGTTCCCATATTTACCCACCTGAATCTAGATTGTAGTGAGTTGCCTTCCAAAGAATGTCTGCAAGCGGGAGAAAGTTATAAAATCACATATTTTTGTCTCATTCTTGTAATTTTTCCCATCAGCCGCCCGCCGCACAACTGGACCCCTTTTTTATCTTATTATTGTCTTATGATAATACTTAAAAATTCCAAATTCCATGTATTAATGGCGGAATGCTTCCCAACTCATCCTTAGGCGTACCCTTTTTATAATACTAAATTTCTCTAATACACATCCTGGCAATAGGCATATTAAATAAAAAAAATTAAACGTCACTCTCAGCTCAAAAATTAGCTTCATTCATCAACAAAGCGCGGTTGGAATTTGGTGAAAGTTTTAACTACAGCGCGGAAATATTGTCGAACAACGACTTCAGTTTAATGCAACACCATTAAAACTGTGCGTCATTCATTCATCAAAGACAAGGTTTAGTTCAAGCGTGTAAAAATGCTTATTTTGATTCTAGTGGTGCGATAGAGTTTGCCTAGTATTTGTATAATCAGTATATAAAACACAATATACTAATATTGTACAGATGGAAAAAAAGTCTAGTCTATTTAGTGAGACAACAGCAAAATCGAAGTGGATCTCTTGCCTTTTTTGTAATTTGTATGCAGAGAACGTGCAAAGGTGAGCACGTTTATCGCTTTTACTTGTAACCCCTGAGCAAAAAGCAATAGAAAACTGGAAAAGGATTGCAGTGCTTGAAATACACATACAAATACACAAAATTATGTTCACTCCAGGCATAATGCTTTCATTTGCTTTTTACTTTTTTCAAATTATTATATTTTGTGCTTCGTTTCTTAAGCAGGGTGAATCAGGAAAGGGATGAGTTTTGAGGAAAATATGATTGCGTGGGCTACTTAACACCAATCGAAAGAAGCTTACTTTCCCTTTGCTTTTTGCCGTGTTGCTTTAAAATAAACTTTGATTACTTTCACCAGTCAAACAGAAAAGTTTGGCAAAACAAATAATTCGAATGTATCAGTTTTTCGGATTTTGTCTTCACTAAAATTGCATCCAAAGTCATCGTCTTAGTGTTTAAAA
>JAANSO010002908.1:0-12488 GCA_036507315.1 Lepidocyrtus fimetarius | reverse complement strand
ATACATATTTATGGCTACACCAATTGAAGAGTCAACTTGGCATTGAAACGCTAATCTTCACCTGAAAGGTTGCAATCGCATGGGAAAGAAGTCCGCTAGCTTTAATTAAAACGGAACCCATTAAACTAAATTCTGACACATTCATTGAGAAAATGCGGGAATTATTTGACTTGGATGATTCCTGCAAGGATGTAACCATCGTGGCTTCCAATGGAGCGGAAATAAAAGCACACAAATTGATTTTAATGAGTAACTCTTCATTTACAAGAAAATAAAATTTATTCATTAATTAGTTGAATGAAATTGTTTTTGTATGACAGTGCACAGCCCTTATTTTGTGTCCATGTTTAACCCGGAATACAATTCCACGGAACACCAAACGGGAATAATAAAAATGCGGGAAAACAGCGCTGATGGATTGGAACAGTTTGTAAAATTTCTCTACGGGTTTGAAATCCCTGTGGAGACAATCACTCCAGAACTGGCAATCGAGGTTTTTCAATTGGCCAATAAGTACGACGTGAATGTTTTAGAAAGTGAACTGAAAGGCTTTTTCTGCAAAAAGGGACTGGACTCTTGGTTTTCTCTGGATTCTATTCTGGAGCTTTACGTCATTGTCAAGAATAATGTTGAGAGCTTAAAAGAGCTTAAAATCCATGTCTTGGCTGAACTATCTGGGTAAATTTAATTCAAACGGAAGAAAATTTAAAGTTATTTTATTTTTAAAACTTGTATTGATTGTTTGTAGGCTGGCTAGCCCTGTGGAAACTCTAAAGTCCTGTGAATATTACAAAATAATGCTTAAGCGAAATCCCGAATTTGTTGTGGACTTGTTTGCTGAGTTGTTGGAATGGAAATAACAAGCTGTGATACATACCTTTCTTTAATATGGTGCCCAGCGTGCTAAAAAGGCTAAAAAAGTACCTAAATTATGTGTAATCAACTCAATGCATTAAAATTACAATTGCTTCTTTTTGATTTAAGGTTAAAAGATCGCTTAAGAGAGCGGTTAAAAAGAGAATTTTATCAAATGCCAGAAAACTTTAAACAGTAAAATCATTAGAGCTTATTGCTTCACGCATATTTTAATTTAAGTAGGTCGATTTAATTCCTTTAAAAACTCCAGATACAAATCCTAATTTGTTTAGATGTCATTGATGCAGTTTACATAGATTAATGTTATGCAAATGAAATATTTTAGCGAATAAAAAACAAAATTAGAACCAAAAAGGAAAACAATATTTTAGAAAAAGTGAAACATTTCGATTGATTTTTATTATAATTAGCTTAGCACTTCGAAATTATACAAACATTGGTGATGTACAATAAAATTCAAAAATTGGTCGACCCCCGTAAACTATACTGCAGTCATAATTAGTTAACCCCTTTATACTCCTTAGTATTCACACTAGCACAATTGTCATTATAATTTAAAGCAAGTTTCCTGTTTTCTCCTGTTTTGTTGTGATATTTATAGCAAGTGGTTGGTCTAATTTTAATCTAGCTCATTTGGATGAATTCTTCTAAGGTGGCGCAAGAGATAGCCTTGACTTGGTAAACTTCTTTGGCATATTTTGCAAGAGATTTTAGCCTTGTTGTGCGTTTTTAAATGAGTTTTCAATTGTGTTGAAGTCATAAACCTTTTCTTACAGATGTTGCATTCATGACGCCTATCTCCCGTATGAATCCTCACGTGCATGCTTAAGACCCCAAGAGCGGAGAAAGACTTTTTGCACACTTTGCAAACTAGGGGCCTTTCCCCAGTATGAGTTCGTTCATGATTTGCCAACTCCACCTTGAAAAGGAACCTTTGGTCACACGTCGTACACTTTAAAGGAAGTCTCTCTCTTTGATGAAGCCGTTTTATGTGGCTATTCATCGTGCTGCTAGTGCGAAACCCTTTTTTGCAAAATTTGCAGGCAAAAGGCTTATCTCCTTTGTGCATTAGCATGTGAGGTACGTAACCAGATCTGTGGGAATATGATTTCCCACAAATGTTGCAAACGTAAGGCTTTTCCTTGGTATGTGACCTCATATGGGAACGGAGCTCCGCCCCCGTTAAAAAACATTTGGAACATTCTTCGCATTTATAAGGCTTTTCCACAGATGTTTTAAAATGCACCCGAGCAATGTGCTTCTTGAAGTCCCACCTGTCACTGAATCCTTTTGAACAAACTGGACAGTGGAAATCTGGCTTTCTATCTGGATCGTGGGTTCGAAGATGAGCTCGTAGTTCATTCTGTGAAAAAAACTCTCCCGAGCATAGCTTGCAAAAATAAGGACGTTCCTTTGTGTGACTTCTTAAATGTAGTTCAAGATGGGACGGGGAGTTTAGCTTCTTCTTGCACAAAACACAGTCATTTATTGATTCCGGTCCGATGTTATGAACGGCTCTCTGATGATACTTAAGGTTTTTTATTGAAACCCCGTTGTAAACATTGCAAATCTCACAGGGAAAGCGAACCTCACCGTGCGTTTGTAAATGGGCTCTCCAAGATTTTCTTTTGACGCTTAACTGGCATGATTCACAACGAAATAATCTGTTCCCTTGTTCTTTTGTCCAAGGCATCTTCTTTGAAATGCTAAACATATAAATAAATGAATAATAAAACGATAATTTTAAAAATCAGTTGCGTGTGCGTTAAGAATTAAATATTACCTGATTATGCGATTGAAGCTAATTGTTTGTCATTTAAAACTTATCAAACTAAATAGAATTAACTATATAAACAGAAAATAAATTAAAAGTTATACAGCGGAATAAAATACGTATTTTTATTGAATTGGAAAATGTAAACACAAAAAAGTTCTTTAATGTTTAATAGAGCAACTCGAGCACAAAAATAAAAATTAGATCAAGATTTTTCATTAACCTAGCTGGTAATGCAGAAAAGAGCCTGCTCAACCCTCTCAACTAAACTCGAGTGAATTCACACAACATTGTTAAAGTGAATGCAATAAAACATAAACCTGTTGATTGCTACATACATTTTTGCTATCATGATCATTTGATTCACCTGTTGCATACAATCCTCTTGCTTTATTCTCCTCAACTAATGAGTTTTGCTCGCATTTGTGAACATGACTAGGTTATTTCCACTTGCCATTTCATTATGTTTAAAAGTAAAGGAGTCAAGATATCAATGCAATCTTTTTTCCCCATACAAAAACGTTTTACTCTCGTTTTTGAGCAGCAGAAATTCAAGCATAGGCAGAGCAGATAAGCGTTAAAAGAAGAAGAATATCAGCATCAGCTGCTTTGATGTTCAAATTTTATTTTATAAAATATATATTTCCACCTAAGCATCTTTTCAATGGATTTGTATTGAAATTGGCTGACAACTTTCATTAAAAAAGAGTTGCTAATAAATTGTGGAGAGTAAATTACGATTTATTGAAAGATTTTAAGATAAAATGTCAGGAAATTTCCAAGACGCAAAAAATGTTGCATCGTTAGTTCAAAACCAGAAATTTGGCTGGAATTCAAAAGATAGTAAGCATTACAATAGGTTAAAACATTTTGAAAAAAGTGCAGTCACAGCGGATAGCAAGTAGAATCACATTTGTTGTAAATATTAGTTGTCTACTGGACCAACTTTGGTATTTGTTTTTACTAACTAATCCCTTCTTGATTTGTTTACAGATGTGGAATGGGATTGGGGAAGAATTCATCAGCTACTTTTGTATAGTTCGGCTTCAGACGAAATCGATTTTCAAGAGGCGTCACGGACTAATGGCAATAATTCAGAATGGGAAATGCTAAAGACTAAAATCAAGGAGTTTAAAACTGAACCAAACTCTTATAAAAGGTTATTAAAAAGTTTTAAAACTTTTAATTATTTGGGATAGTTTGGTAGGAACTTATAACAATTTCAATGTCTTTTATCAACAGCTTTACTTTTATAACGCTTTGGGCAATCCACGATGGGAAAACTGACTCAAAAGTGAAACTATCTTTCAAGTTGAATCGTGAATTTGCAAGAATTTTAAAGGATGTTCTGAAACTTTTCACAGTAATCATAGAAGGAGAGTTCATTGTTCAGCACCACCTCTTTAAAAATTCTAGCCTAAAATCAAAATACTTGGATCTGGATTGTATCAAGTTTTCATTTGACGGACTTCTTAAAGACGGTTAAGTATATTTTTTTAAGTAAAAACAGATGTCATGTCTCTCCGTGTGCTAAACGCATAGGAAATGTGTTTTAATAAAAAGGTTAGCATTATATACCTAGTTTATCAAATATTTGCTATACCTGTTCTATGGAGTTGTTTTTATGTTCATTGCAAATTAAACATTTTATAGCTTACTAGCAATTTTGATGTGTTTTTAACGTGTTTTATTTCAAGCCCACTTTCAGATAAATCTAAGGTTATCCTTTAAATAAATAAACAAATAAATAAAATTCAAATATAAATGACAATGGAAGTAATCATATGCAACTTGTGAGACATGACAATGGGTTTTTAAAAATCTAATAAATTCTTTCCTATTCCATCCCGTTGCCTTTCCAACTAAAGTTATTTTACTCTCCGAACTTTTTAATGTTTTGTAGATTTTTCTGGTGAATTAATACTTGATGAAGCAACCAGTTCATTGATAAAATACGTGCTGACCAAACGGGAAAACACAGATCCTAAAAAGAGGGAAATTAACTCCATTTCATTGTATTTCCAATGGAACGCTTCAATCGGTTGGGATATCGGCTATGTTCTACCGTTAAAACTAAAACCAATCGACCTATTCGAGAAAATGATGGTCTGCGATGACTCCAAGAAAGATTTGACCATTATCACTGGAGATGGATTTGAAGCAAAATGCCACAAAATTATTTTTGCTGGTAACATTGAATTTATTAATTATAACTCGGATTTGAATTTCTTTGCTCGAAATTAATTTTATGCAGCCCACAGTCCCGTGCTTGCCGCCATGATAACCTCTGACATGCTAGAGTCCAACAGTGGAAGAGTGGAGCTCTTGGATATTTCTGAAGTCGGAATTAAACTCCTTTTGCCTTACTTTTATGGAAAGGAATTGACCGTCAATGATTTAAACTGTGAGATTGCTTTTGAATTGTTCCAGTTTGCTCACAAGTACAATCTTCCTGAACTTGAGCAACAACTCGAAAAGTTACTTTTACTCAGGGAGGATAATTGGTTCAATGCAAACATTATTTTGGAACTTCATTTCTTTGCGCGCGCATTTCTTTCAAGCTAGAGGACCATGAAGGTTTAAGACGACGCTCGCTACAAATCCTATCTGGGTAGGTTACGTCATCGTAAAATAATTATAAAATTTATTTTTAAAATTCATATTTTTAATTTTCAATGCTTTTGCAAATACTAGGATGCCAGATGAAATAAAAACCTGTGACCGATATAAAAAATTGGATGATAAGGAAGCCTTGGAATTGCTTTGGATTTTATTTAAAGCGGTGGTTTAACTTAACCATATATGTTTTACACCTTGTAATTATTATTGGATTATAATACTGGTAAAATTTTGCCTGATAATATGCCTCAAATGATTTCAATTATATGTAAAATTGTAATTATGTTTAAACATCTAAAACTAAATGCACTTTTAATTAAACCGGCATAAATAAAACATATCAATCAGATGTAACAATTCAGACATGGGAGAACATGATTGGAGAGGAAGTAGGAAAACTTGAAGAGATAGTTAAGCCCGCTAAAAAGTGTTATTTATGTATCAATTAAGTGTTTAAGTCAATTACTAAAAATGCATTTTACTGAACCTATTTTATCAATTACACTGTAAAGATATTTAAATTATTTTACTCCAGAACAATAATCCATGTCACGGGCTTTATTTTGTAGTAGCTTTTTGCTTTCACATTACAATTTCATAAAACGAATCGAATTTCGGTAATTTATGCGGTATGTAATCCTCTCTTTTTCGTAAGACGGCTTTTAAAAATTTTAAAAAGGAAGTAAAATTTCGTTTAAAAATCTCTTGTTCCTTGTCATTCCGGTGGCTCAGTTTTTAGCAAGTCTTTATCCAGAATCTCGTTTGTGCTGATCCCGATTAAATCCTTCTTGTGACACTTTCTTTCATGATGAAAGAGACTACTCTTGTGCAAAAATATTTTGGCACAGCTTTTGCAAGGCCAGGTCTTGTTTAAATGGGCGGATTGCGTGTGCACCATCAACGTTTTTGCGGATTTGAATGTTTTGTTACAACGGTCACAGGATATCGCTTTTGCTTTATTTGAATGAACCACTGCTTGATGGCTGTGCAACGCGTAAAGTTCAGGAAATCGCTTTCCACATGTCAAACAAATATATTTAAAATGCTTCCGAACTTCTTCTTCCTCAGCTCGTTTCTTAAGCGTTTGTGGACAAATTTGCTTGTGCTTCCACAAACTGCTTTCGTGGGTGAAGTCCGAAATGTTGCAAATGTCGCATTTCCACCGCTTTTTAAGATGAACAACGTTGTAATGATACCGAGCCGCTCTAGAGTGTCTAAATATTTTGTCGCAAGTCAAGCATTGAGCCTCTCCGGATGGCAATTTAAGTGAAATGGTTTGCTTGGATGACTTCTCAGCTTGCCGTTTTTGCTTTTGGGGAAGTGACCCGCAAGAAGCTGCTTGGATGTTGGAATGCAGATCATTTCCTTTGCTTCCGTTGTCTTCCAAAGTGAAAGAATAATTATTGTCTGAACCTTCTACTACCGCGGAAGTTTCATCTCCAAGGGTGTCATTACCTTCTTGTTTTATGGTAACTGTGGAAAGTACTGCAGGCACAGACGTAGACTCAGAGCTGTCTTCTGCATGAGCAACATTGCTGAATGGTTGCCCGTTTGGTGACATATTTGTAATGATTGGTTTCATTTCTTGATTTTTGGAATCAGAATTTCGTTCCAAAAGGATTCTGGGTTGATAGTTTGGCATTTTAAGTTTGTCTGAAACCAAAATTATGGAATATAAAAATTAAAAAATATTTAGAATTTTGTACTTGCCGTGAAATTTTAATTAAAATTTAATAGATGTACATTTGTTTGATATTTCTTCCCGTAGCTCTTTTACCAACTGTGAATGACGAAGATTGACATTCTCTGAGCTCTCCTTCATTTCAATAAAAGAATTGTGTCCTTTGAAGTTTTGAGCGTAATTTTGTGACGATTTCATTCTCTTTTGAATAAACTCAAAGTTAAAATCCAACTTCATTTTAATAACTTCCATGTTTTTGTAAAGATTTGTGATTTCCTTAAACACTTTTCCACATTCATTGCATAAACTCACTCTCACATCCGTCTTATTTAAAAGTTCAGTTGGTTTTGTTGAAAGAGTTTCAATTTTTCTCAATTCGATATTTAAGTATTGAATAATGTTTTGAAGTGAAAACGAACTTTCACTCGAATTTTCGTTTACTTTCCCGGAACATAGAAAGCAATCGGCTAAGGTATTAACATGGAACTTGTAACGCTTTAACGGTGCCATCCTGTTTAGTAGCCTAAAATAAGATGAGAAAACCCAAAACTTTTATAAACAGGTAATAAACTACTAACATTTATGAATGTTATCTTAATGAAACGCTAAGAATATTTCTTAAGTAACTTTTGCAAAGTTTAAAATATTTTGTCTCAACGGCCTAACAAATTACAGGATGCACAAGTTTGAACAGTTTTTAAAATAAATATGCAGTACGTAATGAAAAACCTGTCTTAATTTCACTACATTGTAAAATATAAAAAGTCTCAACGCCGATCAGCTGCTTTTTGTTTTGCATTTCAATTTCATTGCTCATGCCTGTACATTTTTGTAGCAGTAACCTTTCACACAGCAAAGATGAACTTGCACTCTGATAAAACATTTGTTTTGTTTACAAGACAGGGATTGCCATTTCAGCATTGACTGAAGGGGAAAAATAGGTTTTGTGTTGAATTATGAAACCGGCTGATCAAAATAATTTAATTAAACACAAAACTTATTTTTTAGTTTGTTTATTGTAAAAATTGACTATTCTCAAGTACGTTAAAAGTTTTAATGAAATTAGCAAAACTAAAACTGTTTCTTTTCAGCTAATGTTTTAAAAAAGTCAAAACTAGAGGCTTTTATTGTATACGTATTTTATCGTGCGAGCATGTTTTGTGTGATTAAAATTCTTTCTTTAGTGTGAAGTTTTAGACACGCGACAATCCTGAAAATTTTTTTAAGGGCGCATAGATTAATGTCTTTTTCTATTAAAGTTAAAAAAACTAACGAAACTATTTTCAAAGAAGAATAGGACTTCGAGTGATGTAATGCCGAAGCCTAGAAAAATTAAATAAGAATTTAAAAAAACACTTTCTTAACTACATTGCAGATAGACTTTACAGTTGAAAATGGAGTTGGCGATAACAATAAAAAATCGAAACCGTTTGATGAGTCTGAATACGCAGGGATGTTGCTTTTTCTGCTTACAAAACACTTCAATTAAATCAGAGGTTGACTGCAAAAGTGATCAAAAGGAAGTGACCAGAACACCATTTCAATTACGCCAACTAAATCGTTACCTCAACCTTGCAAATCCCAGGAAATCTGAAATCGCTTCTGTCGGAGCGCCGTTATTTACTGATGTAAACGTGAACTCGGAAAGTGACATTGAAGTGACACTGTGCAAAGTATGCGAGCAGTTAAATAGCAGATTTTCCGCACTGTTTCTCCAGATGGAAAAGATTCAAATGGAAATTGACTTTTATTTGGAGAGAATTCATCAAAGAGTTATAAAAGCTGGAAAGAATTCCGAACTAATACAAAATTACTCGCAGAAAATGACAAGCGATCGAGAAACTTTAGCCCAACTTGCTTTTGCAGATAAGCTCAGAAAGGAAATTGCAGAAAAATGTGAGTGACAGATTCAAATGTTCGTACAACTTTAATAATTATTGTATCAAAAGTAAAATTTTCTTTTTGATAGGTTTAAGGAGAAAAAAGAGCGACCGGGCAGTTGTGCAATTAGAAAGGACAAACCTTTCACGTATTGTAATTGTGAAAGAAGAGAAAGGTTTAATTGAAGAGGTTGACAAATCTGATGAGTTAGGACAGCCGTACCAAGAGAAGCGGTTCAGTGAAATCAATGAAAAATTTCAAAGTTCATCAGATTCTTCACATTTTGTCTTACCTGAGGTCCCAGAAATGAAGGCTCTGCCCGTAGGATCTGCTCTTGTTCTGCAAAATCAAGAAACGTCATTCGACACAGTGACCAAGAAATATTTCAAAAATATAAAGATGGAGGCAAAAACGAATGAAATTTTAAGGTCAGGTGAAAAAGCCGAAGATGTGTTTTATAAAAACAAAGCTACAGGATTGTTTGACTGTACAAAATGTCCTTCAAAGTACAAAACACGTAGCGAAGCCTTCATTCATTTCCGAGGCATTCACTTGGAGAAAAAGTACAAATGTGACCTTTGCAAGGCTGCAGTTTACAATCACCCAAACTCTTTAAAAAAGCACAAAAAATCTTGTAGGAAAACTCTGGAAAAGGAAAAAGATCCAAATTTTAAACTAATTTGCAAAAGTGTGAGAAAAGGTTTGATGAGCAGAAGCGTTTTTATGATCATCAGTTAATTGTCCATCAAAATGAACGGCAGGCATGCGTGTGACCTCTGCAGCAAAACATTCAACCGCGCCCTTCACCTGAAGAACCACAAAAATGCTGTTCATTTTGGGAAGAAATTTCCGTGCCCATTTTGTAGCAAAAAATTTCTTTATGATTACCATTTGAGAAGTTGTGACCTCTGCAGCAAAACATTCAACCGCGCCCTTCACCTGAAGAACCACAAAAATGCTGTTCATTTTGGGAAGAAATTTCTGTGCCGATTTTGTAACAGAAAATTTCTTTATGATTACCATTTGAGAAGTCATGAAAAAATCTGTCCGCAAAACAGCAAAATCAAAATTGAAGTTAAGAATGAACAGATTAATTAAATAGTTGCTACTTTAATAAACTTATTTTATTATCGCATTGACTTTTCATGCAAAAGTGCTACTAAATTTTAGAAATTTTATTCACATGTATAAAATCTTTTACTAATTAACTTTATTTTTACGTAAACTTTAATCATTAAAATTATGTTGCTACATAAAATAAAAAGTATTATTTTTGATTGCTGCTTTCAAGTTGTACAGGCTTGTATTTTTAATGTGAGAAAAATAAATAAACTTTAACTTTAAAATTTGCCCGATCTGACCATTTTAACTGCTGCACATGCATCAACTTGCCCCGTCCCGTAAATATTATTCGGGAAACTGTTACATTTCAGCCCAAACCCAATATTACAAAGAAGGTTCGAGGACCTTGCAAAATTAGTTGGACTTTGCACATCATTTCCCTCCTCTAAATTAATTTTGCTTGTGTCTGCTGTACTCTTCAAAATACTGAAAACTTTAGCAATTTCTAATCTTTTTGGATTTCCAGGAGTTTGCTTATTAGCACAGATCATAAGTGCCATAACTCCCGCCACGGTTGGGCTTGAAAAAGATGTTCCCGACATTGGCTTATAAGCCGTGTCGCTAGCTACATTTGATGAATTTAAACCTAAACCAGGAGCAGAGATATCCGGCTTGATAAGTGAGCAAATAATTCTGTCTCCATCTGCCCCATAGATTCCAGCTACACAATGGCGTTGGCAAAATCCTTCCGACAAACCAAATTGTGAATATTCTGGTGAGGATCTGTATCCCATGAGAGCTCCATTGAGGACGGGTCCTCGAGAAGACCAATAGGGCACGTTTGTGTTGTTGTCAGTGGCACCGACCCCAAAGACAATGTCGTATGAAGCCGGAGGATTAACGGTACTGCAATAAGGTCCTTCGTTTCCGCCAGCAAATACTGAAACAATCCCTGCTGCATTCCAAGCCATCACAACCCCATAATAAAAGTCAGCGGGGAAAGTAAGAAGCTCAGTAGGGCCAGCATTCCAACTGTTATTTATCTGAACAGCGAGTGAATTAACTGTAATAATATTTTTGCATTGCTAATTTTTAATACTTTTTTAAAATGCAGCTTACAATATCAGGTGCCAAAGAGCAATTTCTATCTGCTGTATTATTCCAGGCGAAAGGACAAAGCATAAATTCTGCACAGGCTTTCAGGTAAACTTCTTCGTCAAAATTGATTCTGAAGCATCTGCAGGCAATCCATTGAGCCTCTGGAGCTACGCCTTTTGTTTTCCCCACAGCAACGCCTGTATATCACAAAAGTTATTTAAATCTTGTAAATATTGTTTGATGTTTCAAATTATAGTTGGGTAAAGTTTAAATTTACTAACCTGTGACTGCCGTTCCATGATCATTTTCTTCAGACCAGGACGGAAGCTCAGTTCCATTTACGGGATCATACCAGCCAAATTTTTGTCTGTAATTTGCTTTTAGTTCTGCGTGACTCCAGCGTACTCCGTCCTATTATCAATGAAAGAAGGAATTACTTTTCAATTCTACCAAAAAACTAAATTACTTTTTTGCTTACGTCAATAATGCCGACAACAACGCCTTCGCCGAAACATTTTATATCTTTGCAGCGAGCTTTAATTTGTTGCACATTCCAAGGAACATCTTTTTGTTTTTGAGGAAAATTCCAAGGTAAGGTTGGAGGTTTAGGCGGCCTTGGAGGCTTAATTTGACCCACTGGGCGTATTCTGGCAACAGTTTCAAATTTGGATGCGATTTCACCAACCAATTCAGCGTCAGCGTCCCTCAGGTAAATTTCATTAGTAATCCATAAAATTCTGAAATTGCTCCCTTTTTCTTTCAGGAATTCGACAACTTTCTCCTGTGAAAATGTAGATTGATCTTGTAATCTCTCCACCAAATTAAATATTCTTTCGCCTTTGGTTGCTGTAGATTTGATTACTTCAGAGTCAGAAGCTTTTTTAAATTCTTTAATCGCTCTGAAGTTTCCTCCTTCAAATTCAATCAGTATGTTTGCCAAAACATTAGAGCCTAACTCGCTATTTAAATATTTACTTTTTAAATATTGGCTAATTTTTGGAACGCTGAGAGCTTTCTCCAGCTTTTCCCTGCTTTTGTGTTCTGATTCTGTGATTTGACCGTAAACTAACACAAAATTTAAAATGCCTAGCAACGAAACAAAATTAATTTGCAATTCCATCTTTAATTAAAACCAATCCAAGTCAATTAAAACTGTTTAATTTTCTAAAGGAATATTACTTTTACGCACACCAAAATAGAAATGAAACAAAATCGGTATTTTGGGTCCTTTTATATCTACTTGAAGTACCTAGGCTTTACAACACAACCTTTTCTTGCAAAAAGATGATAAAAACACCTGGACAGGTACCTGGAAATGTGCAAGCGGCTAACCTAAGACAAATCCCTGTAAAAACAAACTGCATTTTGTTAAAAAATGACCGTTTAAGCATTTTCCTCAACAAAAATAGGTTTGCCCTTTTAATCTCTTTGCGTTGTTAAAACGATAATTCTTGCTGGCGACTTAAATTGCCTTTTTGACTTAATTTAATATAAGCC
>JAANSO010002907.1:0-12492 GCA_036507315.1 Lepidocyrtus fimetarius | reverse complement strand
GATAACATGATAATTATTGTGACGATTTTAATGATGGTAATAAATAAAAAAGTTAATGGAAACAAAAACTAATATTTAGCCGCCACTTAAGTATATTACGTAGAGCCTTCTTTTTTATAAGAGGCATTTGACGGCAAGATAGGAGGCAAACCTTACATGATAAACTGTACGGTTTTACGAGCTGTGCTACTCTGGATCTAATGTTTTCACCATTGCCGAATCAATTGAACCAAAGACAAAAATACTTGTAGATAGCGATCTTGAATGGGTTTTGCATTATATATTATCAAAGTCCTGTTATAAAGTTAAAGGAAACGGAAAGAACTTGACATAGGATCGTGTTCAGTTTATAAAATAGTAATAGTTTTGAATAACCTACTAATGGATGAATATTGTTGATGGGTTTACTCTTTGTACTATAGCATTGATGTTCAAACTAACGAGCAAACTCATTTCGTCACGATTCATCAAATTAAATGAACAATTGTGGGGTTCCGGGCGAATAAACAAAGACAACCGGTGTCACACGAAACAGTAATCTAATAGCCGGTGACGTTGACGAAAGATGCAAAAAGTGCATAACATCTAAAAAGATAAAAAGAAAATTGCGCTCTTGATTCGCTCTGATGCTATTTCCATGAACATATCAGTATAGTGATCTGGTCTCAATTTAACATAACAGATGTAACTTTTGAAAATACATAATAGCAAAGAAAAAAATTAAACTTTGTAAAAAATACTTGTAACTTGTACTGCACTGCACATTATTATTAGAATAATAGCTCATTCAGTCGCTCAATCTATGAAGAGATCAAAAGCTGAGCTCTAAAACACTTAATACATAAACAGTAGCATCGTCCTATTCCGTGTTAGTAAATTAGAGGACAAGGTATGCAAAACAATAAACTCCTTGTCAGACTATTTGACACACAGTTGATGCTTACAACCATGGAAAAGCTTAGAATATATACCAAGGCGTCTTCTCTGACTCAATTTCATTACATGCTCGTTAAGGCCCATTAAATAAAACAACAACCGATCGTAACAGGGTACACGAAGTAAATCCAAACTTTCTTTGAAGATGCTGCCAAAATCGTACACCCTTTTTAAACTCCAGGCCATGCTCGTGGAGAAGGGATTTTATCATTTGTTTGTACTTTTCACGGATATCATTCGATGTTGATGAAGAAGGTCATTTGGGTACATTGCCACCTTCTAATTTCAAACTACAAGGTGGAAAAATTATTGCTGCTTGCATGATCATAGATAACTAACTTCTATTAAAAGTTTTCATTGAGCAGTTTATTATAAATACTGATATCATATGAATAAAGTGCAACTTTCTAGTGTTCACCCATATATGCAAGCAATATCAACATTAGCCAAGCCAATTTATGTCAAATGTCATGTTTTACACGCATTTTCAAGTTTATGCTTTATTGCAAGAGCTTACATTTCAGCAGCAAATTTGCAACAATTTGCAACTTGCACACATATATAATTTTGCAATAGTTTATGGGAGAAGTTTACTCATTTGGCAAACTAAGGATAGATTTGCTAAAATGATTGCGCCGTTGCGCAAAATGCAACATGCATTTTGCTTCCATTTAAATGAATGCACGATGGCAAACTTTGATAAAATACTGATAAAAAGTCAATCAAAAATTAAAAGTGCTTTTTGAACAAAAAGTCAAACTCTGAATAAAACTTGGCGGAGAAAATCATTATCATCTTTATAATTCATGCAACTAATCAGCAAACAAAACAAAAAATGTATTATACGAACGAACTCATAGGGTCTGAATTAGGAAAAAATTCTATATTTTTAGATTGTTATAAATTAAAATAAAGTTCCCTTGAACACTTGTTCATGATTAATGGTTAGTTTTAGTTTAGCTCATCGAGGCGTCCTTGAAGAAAATTGCACTACATTTTGAATGAAGGGTGCTCGGATATGTGCCTTTTTTTCACTTGATGAATCGTAATAATACCTCTCGTCATTTTACAGGAACTTTCTCTGTTGCCCATTTATTTTTTGCTAAAACTTGAGATATGGTTGGCTGGACATAAACACCAAACATGATTTCTTATTTTCCTATGATGGTTGGCAGTGCGGATAAATTTAATAATGTTCCGAGTATCAATAATTTAAATGTGCTTTATGTGTACTCATTCCGTCATGTACGTTACTGCGCTGCTGGTAAAGTTAAAAATAAGAAAACATCTTTCTGGTGGTATAAACACTTATAATTACATAAAACAGTAGATTTTTTTGTAATATCTAATATATTATAATCTATTTATATCAACCTTTGATTAAGATTCACGAAATCAAATAGGTTGCCGTATGATTTGGTTGAATATTGCAGGCATCGGCATTGAGGAAAAATGAAATAACTGGTGGCAACGCCAGTCGGTCGTGAAACGTATGGTCAACAGGTTAGATTAAGCAGTTTACGACTTCAAATATTTTCCCATATCACGTGCAAGCATTTTATTTCATAAATTCTTATTATTCGCCTGCGTTCTATATTAAAAATTCCTTTCTCACTGCAATTATAATGGTTCATTTCAAGTGCATTTGCTCAACAAAAATGGCGGCACGTTATTGTCACCTATTTTAAGTTACCTCTAATAAAAAAATGCAATATGTCCTTTATTTTAAGTATTTGTGTAACCCATATAAATGACATGTTATTGTGCATTCCAAGTTTGTCAGAAATTAAGTTTTAAAACGTAAAAATAGGATGAATGAAAAGTAGTGCATGCAGCTGCGCCGTTTGTACAAAAGGAAAAAAACATGAATTGAAATCCAAAAATAAATTTGGAAAAGTTAGTAAAGAAGGTCAGTGTCAGTTGAAAGTTAATACGCCATTTGGTCAGCCATGAAATAAAGCATGTTTACTCCTTGTCCACCTCCATACTTTTCAATACTTGTATACGTATATGGATGATTTTTGCTGTCGCAAGCTTAGCTTTCACAGAACAATAAATGTCCTATTTATTAGAAAAATAAGGAAGTTATTCTGGAAATGTGCTAGTGGCATAGATTTTTCTAGTTCATTTATGTTTCTTTAGTTGTTTAATTTAACTCCAATCGATTGCGCTTATAAATTTTGGCCAGATTGTATCCATTTCTATTTTTGTACAGCGAAAGAAGAGGAGTTGAGTGATAAGCTGCAAACATTCGTACAATTTGTTATTTTTCCTCTTTCATCCTTGATTTTCTTTCAACAGAAAATTAACTCTTTACAATTGATCAAGGATGAACAGAAACACACACGCGAGCCACCTTTATTCCTGTACTCGAAAGTATTCATTATAGTCTCCGTGTGTGTCACCCACACAAGACGTCGTACAAGTTGGAAATATGCTTTTATGATTTTAACACTTGCTATTAGTTCCAATTAAAAAGAATGTCTGATTGGCAAGGCGTCCAAATACTATTCAATTTCCTATTTTTTGTTCCTCTCTGACGTAAGTTAAAAAGCTATCCATGGAGCAGCATATATGCTGCAGACATGCATAAGTTTTATTCAATTTGATTTTTTATATTTTAACTAATACACACAGGTTGAAGTAGCTCCTTTAAATCGGACAATAATTTTGCATTTGAAATTGTATATGGTCAAGTTCAAGAGAAGCTTTACTTACCTATTTAAAATTTGACAATACATAATCTGTTGTTGGTCTTTTTATTGTATTTAACGGTCAATGTTAATGATGCATTAAGTAAGAAAAGAGACATGCAGACTTGTGGACTCTAGTTATCTATCATTAACCTGTTCTGTGTGATCAATGAAACGCTTTATATTCTGAAGGAATACTTCAAATGTTCGATTTTAATATAAATTTAAGTTTTAATTTTCAGTTTCAAATCGTTTTTGTATGCCGGTATGTTTAATACTGCTTGATATATTGAAAATACAAAGAAAGGACTAATTTCAGAGATGACGTAAATCCGTTATGTAAACAAATTAATTAATTCATCATTATTCCATATTGGCTAATAACAAATANAGATGACGTAAATCCGTTATGTAAACAAATTAATTAATTCATCATCATTCCATATTGGCTAATAACAAATACCAGAACTAAACAAATGTAGGCGTTTATATTGTATCCAAATTTATCTTATTTCGATTTAAATTCCTTTCTTTTCACCAATCTCCTTTATTTCCTGGAACAAAACATGACAATTGTATGTGCAGAATGTTTGGTATCACAGTTCATTTATTCCTGTTTCCGTATTAGTGCTTTGAAATATTAATAGTTGCTCACTAAAAGATAACTTGAAATGCATATATGTACATATGCTACAGCATGAGACAAAACGTGTAACTTCAAATTCATAAATTTGTGTCTAAATAAAGATATAAGTAAAGAAATCAATTTCCTTTTCGAGAGGGAGTGAAAGACCTCTTTCTTGTTAAGCAGCCAAATTTTATTCCAAATTTATTGAGGTTTTTAAAGTTTTCATCGCTTAATATAATTATGAAGTTATTTATACTTTCTGTTACTCCCATTCTCTGGCATTACCCAGGCTTTCTCTTTCTCCCTTTCACTTTAGTGCTTTGGGAAGACTGTTCATCCCTTACTAATTGAAAGAACACACGACATCTTCTTGTCGCAACTTTTGAGAGTGATGCATAGCAAACTCAACTGCTATTTCACTTTCACTCAGCCGATTTTAATATGAATAAAAAGTAATAGTTGTTACATCGAGGGGGTGCAAATAAGCAGAAAAGAAAGTGCTTACAATGCTTACTGAACATTAACTTACAAAAATAAACTTGTGTCGTAATTTACAAAGACCAGAAGACGTATACGCATAGGTAGATAATAAAGTTATTTTTGTTGGATACTTTTTTTCTCGAAATTGAAGAACCATCAAAGGAGCACCACATTTAACAAGTTTATCAGCTTTTGATAGCAAAAAGCCAAGTTCCCTAAATATGTTTCTTTTGTTACAATCTGATAGCGTTCGAGTGGAAATTATCTCTTTATGCATACCTATCAAGATGGGAGAAGAGAATAGAAACAACGGTGCTTATTTATAATGCAAAAACTTTCGATTAAATTAAACTTGTTCTAAGCTGCTGATCTTAGCGTGTGGGCGGACTCTTCATACAAGCAATTGAATGAAAGTCACCTTTGGTAAATAAAAACTAGTTTAGTTTCCTATATGTATGAAAAAGTAAATGAAAGTAATAAAATTATTGAGGATCCTATGTATTGTCTACCTGGAAAGAAAAAATATGGCTTGTTAAAAAAGCATCAAATGATGATGTGCCTTAATGGCTTATGGCTTAATACTAGCCAACTTTAATCAACAACCCACTCAAAACATTTATTCCAAATTATTTGTATTGCTCCTACAGAAGCCACATAAAAGCAGTAGGTAGATTAGGCAGGTAAATTATTATTTTAAATTTTGTTTTCAACGGAACTCTCTTTATTCTTTGGACACCCACCAGGGTATTAATACCGTGCTCGAAAGCTTATGTAATTTCACATGCAATTAAAAATCTTTCATTATTGCTTGATGTGTAAATCTACCTTTTCTACATCTACATGCAATATTATTTTGTTTTTGTCAAATTTTCATTTCCTAATCAAAATATTTACCAAATATGTACGATAATAATGCTTCTTTTCCTTTGGATTATATTTCTTTCGCTAGAATTAGTGTGTATGTGTGAAAATAATGAATTGCTTCTCAACCAGTTTTAGTTAAAAGTCCCACAGGAAGGACACGCTCTTGCTCTTTACCTAATTTTACATGAGTATTGCCATACAGTAAAGTAGCTTTTGACTTGGTTTTGGTTATCTTTCTTTGGTCGATATTTCTAATAATTCGTTTTGCGTCAATCTTATTTACATTTTACGTATGTCAATCAGATAAATACTACCATAGTTTGAGACGTTAGATAAATCCAGCATTAACTGGAAGGCACTTTTATTTTTATAAGTTTAATAAACTCTACCTCCTTCCTCTCTTTCCATCTTTTTATGACTAAACAAAAGTTTTGAAAAACTTGTAAAAATGCAGTCAGACATGTGTCTGTTGTATTATATACAATTGTAGTTAAAATGTCCGTCATGTCATATATGCGTGGAAAACCAGGAAAAAGTCGGGAAGTGAAAGCCTCTTCCCGCTACATACATACCTATATGCAGCCGAGTTGCATGAAGATGACATTACTACTGCCATGCATTTCTTTGATACGGTTCATCATTATACAAACAAAGTAACAATATCATCGCGCATTATTTGTCATTGCAAATAACAGGGAAAACAAGAAAATTTCATGCATAAAAAGTTCAGGAAATTCTTTTTTTCAGTAAAACATTCCGATCTTGTAGACAGGAAAATTATGTTAGTCTTTTTCTTTTGGATTGTGACTAGTGCTTTTCTCCTCACTGATACTATCCCCTTTCTGTGAAGAAAAGATATATTTTCCAAATGAATTATGTCATCCCCCAACTTTGTATGACTGCAATCGTATTTGTGAACGGGAGACTGAAGGGACAAATATCAATCCCTTATATAATAGTCTAGTCAAGTTTATTGTAAGATCATTTTGTGTAGTAGTAAACTAGAAAATCCTAAGCCAAAAAAACATTTCAACCGAAAAAGAATTGCTCAACTTTTTATTAGCAAATAAATTTAGCACAGGAAGCTATATTATAGAGATTGTAGCGAAAGTGATGCTGATAACATTAACTCAGCGTTTGCCTTGCCTAACAGAACTGGAAACTATCTTTATGTGTCATAATATTTCCATATATTAAGCTTAGATACACCCTAGCTAATTTATACAATTTCAAAATTGGATAAGCAAGTTGGTTCTTGACACAAGTAGCACGATATTGTCACTATTCTTCACGCATACTTAAAAATCATGTTTGCTTTAAAAATTATGAAAGAATCATACATATCAAAATAAAAACCTTTTCTTGAAGATTATAAATGTACTCAAAAGTAAATCCTGTTGGTCTCTCAAAAACAAACTAAAATGTTAAAGTTATTGCAATGGAAAGGGTTTTTGTTTGGTCTATCACTATCTCTGTTAGTTTTCTGCCAATCCATAAACTTGGATCGCATACTTACATCAACTTTTTTAAAAAGAACCTTCAGAGTATGTACAAAACTTTCCCTAATCGTCTTCTTTACCAGACAAAGGAAGTATCTTACAAAAGTATTATTTTTTATTACATGTTTGCATTATTCCAAATCTGGACAGTTACACACAGTTTAACGATGGAGGGACGATGGGTAGTAGGACCTCGGCAATATTTCTTTTGCAAATACATGGTGTACAGTAACAGTGTTCAAAGTTTAAATGGGAAATCTAAATGTTAGAAAAATAGCAAAGTCAAGCAGAAGGGAATCTATAAGGAACGCCATTAAGCCAATCTGATAAAATATAAACCACAAGCGAATCAAAAGTGTCTACTTTATTAGCTGTCTCAAAATCTACTAGTCCCGTATACCTAATTCCACTTTTTATTTCTTACGATTTTACTTTTCAGCTCTTTTACTTGTTCTGTGTGCAAAAATGCTTTAATATGCTTCATATCGTCCTTTCTTTCTAGTCGACGATGATAATATTAAAAAGTATTGAGGAAAACTTGGCCCATTACAATAGTAAAAAATAGTATTTCTTACTACGACTGCTCATACTACTTACTACTTCCACCACAATTACTCCAAACACAGACTTACTTTTTGTAGTAAATAGTAGAATTGTGTGTAGTAGCTAGCCTAGTACTTGTAACAGTCCATAATTATTTAAGCACTGACTAACTCTCTTCCTTTTCCCAAGTTTCCTACGTTAAATTATCCTAACTTTGCACTTTTAGAAAAAAACCATTTAAGGATTTGTACTTGTGGAGTTCCCCAACATGACATTACGTTATTTTTAAGGAAGCTAGCAACCGAAACGAGACTTTCCATACTACTTATTTCCCGGTTGCTCGTACACCCTGACCACGAGTAACAAAGCAATAATTTGTACATTTTAATCTACTTTATTTGTGCAGACGTTGATTTTATTTGTTGCCTTTATCTTACGTGATTTATATACATTTCAAGTAGATAAATATGTTATAAATTGCATCGTGGCTGAGATATACGACATTACCCTGGATGTTCTTTCCGATATTCCTTTCAATGCACTGCAATGGTCCAATAAGGTTTAAATGTATTTTTGAAAGCCATGGCAGTCTGGTTATATAGTTGATCATTGATGGCTATAATAATGGAATGAGAAGTTAGAACATTTATTCTGTCTAGCTTGCTGGAATCTTTTCTCAATGTGGTCCTCTTCTCTCCTTCTTAACCTCTGTCTTGACCTCTGATAATTCGCCCTAGATGGTTGAAAAATATGTCTTCGTCTATACATACATACCTATATAAAATTATAAGAAAAATAAAGTGGTTGCGAATTGGACAAAAAACGCAGAGAAGGAAACCTCATCATCAGAGATCAGTGTCTTGCCAGTTTAGAAATTGTGCCTGAAGCGATCGTAATGAAGCTGATGTTCTAGTTGTTGTCGTAAGTAAAAACATTGTATCAGAATCATTCCTGATTTAAGGAGATTTCATTAAAATTCAAACAAGCATGATCTTATATACTAAAGCTGCTGGACAACTTATTTTTCACCTAGATTTTAAACCTGGTAAACAAGTGTATCTGATTACGAGCCCACTTGCTTGTCTTCCACACCTCATGTATCTCAAACGACGACAAAATATAAAGCTTTAAACAAGCTTATGAATGACGTGCGATGATGTGAAGCGCCGAGTCTCGTAATTTATCTAATCATCTTTAATACCCCCAACAACACCCACTACAAAACTGATTTTGCTATCCCATCAATCATTCTCAATAATTAGTCTACTTACGTCCTTTTCTTCAATTAATTTATTCAACCATAAAACTGACTTCACGCAAATCATTCACTAGAGTTTCATTCAATCAAACTACCTACCTTAAGACAAATATCTACCATAAGAACGAAATATAGACACAATCATTGTACTGGTAATTGCATCTACATACTGCTATTTCCACGTACCTACATAACGCTAGTCCAGCAAAAATCAATGTGCTGTGCAATAAATCGTGATATGAAATAACAGTCACAGTAGTAATCAGTAAAAACTTAAGTAGTGTTAAGATTCTGGTCAAGTCAATAACCACTATAAAATGTCATGGTTCTTCTAAAGAACACAATTATCAATTAACAGGACGAAAGCAGGAAGAAACTGAATTGGCAAAAATAATTACTATTACCTTTAAATCAAAGAACCTTAAAAGATTCTTAAAAGCCGTAGTAAAAGCTATTAGGTAGCTCTACCTTGCTTCTCTTTAAAACATGCACAGGGGTGATGAATTTGAAATGTTAGCTTTTATAAATGTAAAAATAAAAACCAAACTTTAAAAAATCGAGTCCAATGATTTTGATTTTGAAGTCTGTAAACCCAGACAACAATATTTTGTATGTAAGTACCTATAAGACTAAAAAACTGGAAAGACTACCAATTTTGAAACAACGATAAAATACAACAACTCACAGGTTTAGGTATAGTAATTTTGCTGCAAATGCCAAAAACATTCCCGTCAACAACTATTACGTAATCTAGAAAAGCGTTTTCCGTTTTCATTGTTATCGTATCTGTGTTTCTTTTGATTTCGCTATGACTTGACTTCTTTGGCTGCTTCTTCCACTTGAGTGGATACAGAGATATTTCGTTGCTATTACTGCTAACAGAGTTTTTATGCACTCTTTCCCGTCTCTTACAGTATATCCGGTAAATGCTAGTAAAAATACATTTGCTTCACCGTTGTTAAACAACCAGAAAGATGCGTCTTTCAGTTTTCTCCTTTCTTTCTTCTTTCACTCGCTCATTCACTCACTCAGATTAAACCGCTTGGTAATCGGTGTTGCATTGTTAACAAAAATCATGTTAGCCTAGGTCTTGTGCCAACATTATGTGATGTTAATGTGTGTTTCGCTGATTCATGCCTTTTTGTAGGAAGTAAACGTGCTTAATTGAACGTTATCATCGGGTATTTTTATTTACGAATGAATGTCACACAAAGGTTGAGATGGTATGAAAGTGGTGTTCGTTCATGGTAACTGCATTAAATATCACTATTGAATTTGCCTTCATAGAATTATACCTATTTATAGGCATAATGGGTATGCAAATTTTATTAATTGCAAAGGAACGGAAATTCCAGTGTATGATTCGTCATTGTACAAGAATGTATGAAGCTTGTCTTATTGTTTGTTTGAGGACCACAAAGAAGAATGGCATATGTAGGCTGCAGGCAGATTAATTCTCAAGTTGCCCCACTCACAAAAACAAAGCATGACGTAAGGAAGAAATCTGCCGTTTAGCACCTTTCTTTTCTATATAGAAGAGGTTTATCTATGAAAATCAGGTGAAGAAAGAAAATGTAGGTCTATATTGCTACCGTGGTTCTGTTTTGGGGACTTGATTTAACTCCATGAATATTTAAATTCATGTATATTTGATTATTAGAAAACCAGGTCAGAAAGAATAAGTGTTCCAGAAGAACTAAAAAATTACTTGCTACAGCGTTACACGGTTCTGGTTCGATAGCGTATATATTATGGCTAAAACTAAAACAGAGAACAACAAACAGTCGATAAAAACAGAACTTGGTGTCAGGAAAGAAAACCTAATAATGAAACACGCTTCACAATTCTCACATAGCTGTGACCTATGGTTATTTCCATATATTTGTCTGTTTTGCGTTCTTTTGGTTCGGTTTATGTCTTTGACAGAGTCGATTTCAAGTAAGTTAATAGACAAGTAGTTTCTTAATATAACTGTTCTATAGCCAAGTTATATTAAGCGTCCTTGCTTGCATAAATAAACAAATCAATCATGCTACTACATACTAATATACTACAAGAAGCATGTTCTCCTTATGAGACGTGCATTAAAGCAAGCTTTCCTGGATAATCGAGAATGACCTTGTCGATGCGAAATTTCAATGATTACGCAGTCCTCCTATTAAGCTTCAATTTTCCATATTCATCTATTGCTACGCTAAGTTTTAGTAATTTAAGAAATATATTTCACTTACCTTGGGCAGAACAAACTGTATGCACTGCGAGAAAAATTAAAATTTGCACAGAGTACAAACCCATCTTTCTTGGTAATGTTAATAATGCTCAATTCCTTGCCGGTCTAATATTTTTTTCAGTTCAATTGTCTATTCTCTTCGACTTTCTCCTTTAAATGAAATAATCTACCTAATAGCACATTCACAGAAAATTATCAAGAAGTAATTGCTTTATTGTTTATATATGTATATTAAAAGAGAATTTGAGTCTTCCGCTCTCCTAACACTTTTACATTGCGTTTGTTATTTTTGAAAAAGACAAAGAGCACGAGTGCAGTGACAGACAGTTTGAGCCAATTTTTCCTGCCCTGTTGTTGCTAAAGTGGTGTTGAGCTGTTCCGATGTGATGTTGCTCTCTGTTCGCTTTCTTAACCAAGAGAGAATAATATTATGTAGCAGATAATGAACCTTCTTGAATGAAAGCAATTGAATGACTGAGAAGATAGAGCAAGCTTGACTGGGTTTTTACTGATGCCAAAATAAACAGTTCATAGAAAATGTGGACTGAAGAAAGAATTGCGAGTGAAAGATGCTTCCATATAAGAGCGAGTGACGAAAGAGCGATGAGAGCGGACTCCACGTATTTGTAAATAACGCTTAACACACATTTCATGCGAGTAAGACAAAAACCTGTCTTTCCTCCAATTCATCCCTTTTGTGTTCTCCTACTCGTTCATATAAAGTCATATTAATTTACACAAACTCAATGGATTACGCACGTTGAAGTATGAAGTATGCTCATAAGCTTCCAGCGCAACATTAGACACCCATTCTTTACAAAAAACAATAGTTCCCATTCAAGTATTTGTTTCATTCAGAAAAACGTATGTTTTCTCCACGTGCTATTAATGCCATCAGCTTTCTTTCTCTTTGATTTAATAATACATATTTAGCAACCAAAAATACCCAAACTCTCTATAAGATCTTTAATTGTGTGGTGCACAAACTAACTTAATTATTGTACCTACATATAGATATTCATATTCAGCTGGCTCAGAATTTTCGATTTTATCAAATGTGAAATATCAACAAACCTAATTGCTCGATATTATACATTTATCCTAAATGGTGACTTATGGAATGACTGACGAATTCAACGTTGTAATTTTTGGGCTAAAGCCACTTTCTATAACTACAACATCAAGTTTGAAGTTTTGCCAGATACATCTCGAGAAAACTCTTCAATTTCGAACAATTATAATAGCTCTACACAATATGATTGATTGCTCTTCTTCGCAGCCCAAAAATATGCAATCAGTAACATGCATCAACAGCACTTGAAAGTATTAAGGCAATATAATAAAACGTAACGTCATCGCTG
>JAANSO010002906.1:0-12494 GCA_036507315.1 Lepidocyrtus fimetarius | reverse complement strand
GAATTATTCCTTTTCCCGGCGGATATTGAAAATGACTTATTCTTTTTCCCAGACTGGATCAGAATGAGTTAATCTTTTTCACGGAGCAAACGACGATATGGCAAAGATACACCAAAAGGCTGCATCTAAAAGAAAATATTTAAAATCAGCAATTAAGTAAGCTCAATTATATAATTTAAGCTTTTACCAGCAACCGTTAGTTGAAGTCTTGTTTGCCAATAGCTAAGCAATAATTCAGTACTCCGTTCCAACTAACGATAAGAGGTAGACCGTTGTACAACAAAACGATCCAGATTGCACCGCCAATAAAGGAAAAGCTTAACGCCGCAAAGAAAACATCTTTTATCTGAAACCAGGAACATTTAAACTTCAAACCTAATTTAATTAAATTTAAAAATATTTTTATACCATGAATATGTAGATGTCACGGTCTGTAACCTTCTTAGCCTCCATTGAATTACTTTGGGAAACGTTTGTTTAATTAAAACGCAAAATTAAATTTCAATTGTCTGAAGAATTGGAGAAGTGACGGACTGCCGGGTTAAAGCTTACTGATTGTGAATAGACAAAATGGTCAACCTCCTGTTTTCATTTCTAAATCGTTTTCATATTTAATCCTAAATTTTTTAAACTTTACGTGTTGTTCATGATGATATACAGAGTATACGTAATAAGATCAGGATCCAGATACATTTCAATACTCAAGCTAAACAGGTCAAAATTTAAATCTGGGCTTGACATGCTACAAATTATGCGAATGAAATTTTGACAAAATAAATGTTTTGTAAGGTTTTAAAGTCAGAAAATATTTCTGTTGTGCAAAAAGATTTACACATTGTTCCTTGAAAGGTAACTATTAAAATAGAATTATAATCCTGCTGATACGATTCTGCATTATCCTTCACTACAAACACATATGTAGCTCGCCAGAATATTTTCATTGATTTTCTTTTCTGTTTTATTTTTCATTAAAGCAATGTGAAATCTACTCCTACCTAACTTGAAATTGTTGATTTGTTGTAGCTTAGCTAATGGGATGCGTACGTGACAAAACTGCCAGCAATAGGAAAAAATAATCCCAAAAAGGATTAAACTGTCCGGTTACAAGTCCGGTTAGCATTCTGTGAGCATTACAGAAAATTTAGAATGGGAAGACAAAATAAAATTTAGAAAAGAACACTAATGTAATATATATGCCATTATAGGCAATATTTTCAAAGAGCAAAGCACGAAATCCTTTAAAAACGTCTTACAAGATCTGCACTGGCGATGATGTAAAATCCAATCACTAGCGTGTCATGACCAATTTTTTTCCATAAACCAATTCCAGATGAGCAAATGCTTATAAAACCTTTCTATACAACTTTGGTGGAGCATCACGCGGACATAATCGATGGTCCTTGAATATAAAAATCGAGTAATCAGTGAAGGATTCCAGAAGTCTTCTCATATCCAGACAATTGGGAGACTTGTTGTTTGGAGAATTGTTCTTCTGACAAACGTTCGTGTACTACAATTTCAGACCAAGTTGACCAAGTGAAAAAATACGCAAAACATTTTATTCATTAGACTGAAACATTATCAAGGTATCATAGAATTTTAAAGCGAAACCCAAAATAATTTACTATATATTTTCAAACAAAGATCATATAAAAAGTTAATATTTCAGGGACACAAAATGGAGAACAATTTCAGAGAAAAACATTTCAAATGTGAAGTTTGTAGTTTACGATATTCTTCAAAGCAAAGCTTGAAAGACCATCTTAAATGCGCCCACAACTTTGGCTCTGTTCAGAAACCGGAGTGCTTGTTTTGTAAAAAGCTTTTACGAGGTAGAAAAGACTTAGAGGAGCATCTTTTGAGCCACATAAAAGAAGCTCCGTTTATGTGTAAATTTTGTCCCTCGAGCTTTACAAGTAGAAGTGGTTTAAGATATCATTTAAAAACTCACATACAGACACAAACACAACTATTTCAATGTGAAATGTGTACAAAGTATTTTGCTACTACTATCAACAAAACCCAGCATTTAAAAACACACTTGCTGGTTAAACCGTACAAATGCACTGATTGTAAAATGGAGTTTCGAACAAACGGCGACTTGAAACGGCATAAAATAATTCATACAAGGGAAAAACCATTTGAATGTGAAACTTGCAGAAAAAAGTTTTCCACAAAATTTTACTTACAAGGACACATGTTTACCCATTCGGGAACGCAACCGTTTGCATGTGAGGTTTGTAATGCCAGATTCAATAAAAAATATAATCTAAAAACACACATGAGAATTCATTCTAGAGAGAAACCATTCGTCTGCGAAATTTGTCAGAAAGGATTCTCTCAATCTTCACACTTAAAGGTTCATATTCGAAGTCACACTGGGGAGAAGCCGTATTCTTGCACCATTTGCAAGAAAGTCTTTGCAACAAACCGAAACCTGCAGAGCCATATTTTAAGCCATCAATATAGTGGGTGAGATGGCCTGAGAATGGCAACGTTATTTTGTTGGAATAGCCACCTAGAAAATCTAATAATTAAAACTTTGGGTAAAAACGTTAAATAATGATTTGGTAATTTATCATGCAGCAGATTTAAAAAAAATCCTATTGAATAAATGTAAATAAGTATTTTTATATCACATGGTAAAATGCAATTGGCAGTATCAAATTATCATATTCCTCACATAAAAGCTAGCGTCTACCTTACGGAGGTACGGAGGCTGTCAACATTTAATTATTAATTATTAATTGAGTTTACTTCATTTTACCATATAATTTTTATTTTTTAAAAAATATTACTGTTTCTAAATCGGTACAAAGACTTAAAAATTAGAAACTACACTATTTGTGAAATATTGAACTGAAATAAATTCCGTTTAAGATTAAAGCAATCGTGAAACACTATTGTTTTGAATGGTGATTTTAAAAGCAAGACATAAAAGTTTTTCCTTGCAACATTTCATTCGTTTTTGAATAAAAAGCCACCTAAAGACACACTTGAGAACATGATGGTCATTTAAACGAACTTGCAGACAATCCGCAAACGCGGGAACACTTTGGAAACAGCATCAGGGGTCGCATTTTAATGACAAAACTCCCCATTTTTCCTCTATAATAATTTCTTACTTTAGAAGCATTTGCCTATTCTTCGATCGATTCTTTGGTGGATTTGTGCAAAGAATATCAAATATATAAATAAAATGTATCCAAATCGGCATTTTTATTAGAAATTTATCATGCGTAATTCAATTCTATTATCAATATTTGCAAACAACTTTGCTTTGTTCCTCAACGCATATGACTAAATAGATTCATTACGCTAGATAGGAAACTCATTTTGACCAACAACTTTAATGCTTTATCATCTCGATATTTTCCACTTACATTACAAAATGTGTTAAATAAATTTTGAGCATAATTATTGGAAGTGACACCATTGTGCTTTTATTTTAAAAAATTACCCCATTAAAATCCTCTTGGACACTTTTACTTGCCTTCAAATTCTTAATCCTTCATTGTTCATTTTCCTTTTTTAATTCCTAAACACCATTTCTCAAGATTTTCAAATAGGTTGAGTACTGTAGTGTTTAAATTAGTAATCCTTTCTTGTCGTAAAATTAAACCTACAAGCTAATTTAACCTTTTCTCACGGGACAATCCAACAAAATTTCTCACTGAATGAGGACAGTTATCTGTCACGTACGCCGCACAATTAAGTAATTTCATCGTACCTTTAAAACAGTTTTCAATGCTTTAGCATAAAAAGTGTAAAGGAGTGTAACTAGCAAATTTGATAATGAGGCAAAGCATTGTTTATGTACCTTTTTAACCCTATCAAACTCTCATATTTAAAATCTGTTTTTATTGAATTTAGTTCCTATCGAATAGATATCTCATTGCCTCATGGACAAAAATCTAAGACAGACTTTAATATTTGCCTTTAGCTTTCTTGTAATCACCGAAGTTAACCAGAAACAAAGGTTTAGGAAAAGCATTTTTTTGAAGTGACTTAACCGGAAAAATTGATAATCGCACCAACCATAATTTTAGGTATTTTCTTTTAAATTTATTTTTACTTTTTAATCCCTTTTTGGTAGTTTACCCTCTACTGAATAGATATCACATTGAAAACATCTACAAAAGCTCATATACGCAGGCAAGTTGCAACTGTCAAGTTTATCACTCTTTGCGAGAATTTTTTAAAGTCATTCAAGACTTTTATTTTATAAATTACACGAATATTTTTATTTTTTGTGGATTAAAAGATTCATGGTTATAGTGACAGATAAATTTAAGAATGACCACAATAATCAAGTTAAAATATTTAAATTATCGTTAAAAACAAGATACAAATTTGTGTCGCGTGTTTGGGAAAATTATAGTTTACTACCAGTGTATCGTTCCAAAATGACATCAAATTAAACTACAAATAAAATTGATCTCGGGCAATACCAAAATAATTAATATAGTGCAGGGTATAGGTAGCTTCTGTTTTAATCTGTTTAAATTGAGACCAAATTGAAAAACAAACAAAAAGCGTTAAAGTCTGCGAACCGAATGTAGAAGTTTGAAAGAGTTATTGTGAAATAAATGCAATAATTATATTTTTGCAAAAATTTAGACCAAAGTGGGTAATAAAACAAATTATTTATTGTTGGTAATTGTGTAATTGTCCGAAATGTCCGGGCTTCAGGCAGAGAAAATTTGGAGAGAAAGCCTTTTCAATTGCAAACTTTGCAGTTTCCGTTTTTCTTCGAAGGCTCGTTTCAACAATCATCTTAAGCGTGCTCACAACATTGACTATATTCAAAAACCGGAGTGTTTGTTTTGTAAAAAGGTTTTTCCACACAAATCACAGTTGGAAGCTCATATCTTGACGCACATAAAAGAAGCTCCGTTTATGTGTAAATTTTGCCAAGCGTGCTTCACAAATATGAGAAGTTTAAAATACCACTTAAAAGCCCACAGCCAAACTCAAATTCAACTATTTCAATGTGATTTGTGTCCTAAATCTTTTGCTACTACTTTCAGCAAAAACCATCATTTAAAAACACACTTGCTGGAAAAGCCTTACAAATGCACTAATTGCCAAATGGAGTTCAGAACAAATGCGGAATTGAAATTGCATGAAAGAACTCACACAAGGGAAAAACAATTTGCTTGTAAAATTTGCACAAAAAGGTTTTCACAAAAGAGTAATATGGAAACACACATGCAGACTCATTCTGGAACGAAACGTTTTTCTTGTGAGGTTTGTAATGCCGGGTTTACTTTGAAAAATAATCTGAATATCCACATGCGAATTCATTCTGGAGAGAAACCATTCGTCTGCGAAATTTGTCAGAAAAGATTTTCTCAACCTTCACACTTAAAGGTTCACATTCGAAGTCACACTGGCGAGAAGCCGTATTCCTGCACCGTTTGCAAGAAAGTCTTTACAACAAACCGGAACCTGCAGAGGCACATTTCAAAGCATTAATGGCAATGAAAGCATATTAAAGAGATTTGGTTGAATTAAAATTCATTTCTTTTTGATAATCTGTAAAGCAAATAAACACTTATCAAAGTATTAGTAGGTTTTTTAGTAATTTAAGGTTGCTATCTGTTTTTGTAATTTGATTAGAGACTAACTTATTTAATTTTGTACTATTATAAACCCTAAATTTTTAATTAGATTAATCTTGTGTCTTTAACCATAAGTATTCGTTTTCCACAAAATTCCATTCAATATTTTTTCATGTGCATTTTTCCAAACACGAAATCCGTTTTTCATGGCTTGACTGAAGGTAAGATGTGGATTCGAGAGTAAGGGTAGAGATTTTCCTTTTCTAATCGATTTTCACTTATCCAGGGTGGTCTAAGTAATTTAAAAATCTGCGCAAATTCAAACAAACGAATTTTTGTACGCTAATGGAATCATCAGCACAGGAGAAAAATATTTTTTGGAAGCCATTTCGGAGCGTCAAGCCAGGAAATTTAATGATGCTGCATGACCGTTTAGTAATTATTAAATGTAAGTAAACAATGGTTAAAATAAAAGTGAGAAAACGAAATTACATAAATTTTGTTTTTTTTGTACTCAACTTAAGAATAGATTAGAATTTAAGGAATTTGCCATTTTTGTATTTAAATTAAAATTTATAGTTCTTTTTACATTAAAAATTACGCGATTTTAAACATCAAGCCTATCAAATTAGTTTCTACCACTATATGTTTAATTTATTTTTTACAAATCATTTCCAGTATATTTTAATTAAAAAGAAGCAAAAAAATCAAACACTTCTGTTAAATTATTTGACATATTATTTTTAGATATTAATGACGGTTGTGACAATAATTCCAAACTGTAACACAGCGATAATTTTACAATTATACAAATCGTGCAAATATGGGGTAAGAAAAATCAATGTTTTTGACAAAATTATTTTAAATTACCCGTTTTTGACTGTGGCTGGTCAACAATTCCAAATTTTGGAAGCAGCCGTATCGTTTTCATATGCAAAAACTGGTTTTACCAAAATCTATCACGAAAAAGATCTTCTACAATGTGATCGCGCGCCACCGCAAAATATTCCAAGTGCCGCAACTGAATAAGCTACAAATTTATTACTAGAATAAATAAAAATTTCTTAAGCTAAATATATCTACAAGACAAGCATAAAATGAAAATTCTATGTGCATGCATTCATTTCTCAAATCTGCAAAATAAAGTTTGAAACAATTTCAACTTTTTCGCAAAATATTTTTTTTTAAATATTCAATGTATTACAATAGGCACAACCAAAACAATAACAATTGATTTTGAGAATTTTGCAACAAGTCTAATCAAATTACGCTGCAAAGTTGCAATTCCCAAGTCCCTCTGATCATTCCCCTTCATTGCTTTCCATGTTTTGAACTGTGCTTCCGCAGACAATGCTTTGATGCAAAGTCCTTCTCGCAAATACTACAGGAATGCGGTTTCTCACTCGTGTGACTTCCGGTGTGGCGCGTTAAGTTCAAGGAGTCGGCAAACCCTCGATGACAAATTTGACAGACGAATGGTTTCTCTCCAGAATGTGTCCTCATGTGTTTTTTGGCATCTCCTTTTCGAATAAACCTTGCATCACAAACCTTACAAGAAAATCGTTTCGCTCCGGAATGGGTAAACATGTGTTCTTTCAGATGACCTTTTTGGGAAAAGCTTTTTGTACAGATTTCGCAGACAAATGGTTTCTCTCCCGTGTGAGTCAATCTATGTAATTTCAATTGCTTATTTGTTAAGAACTCCATTTTGCATTCGGTGCATTTGTGCGGCTTTTCCAGTAAGTGCGTTTTTAAATGCTGAGTTTTGTGTGCACGTTGAGTAAATGTTGTTGGGCATATGTCACATTGAAATCTTGGAGTTTGAGTAGGATTGTGAGTAATTAAGTGGCGGTTTAAATTGCGTTTACTTGTGAAACTGGAGTGACAAACGTTACACATAAACGGAGCTTCTTTTGTGTGAGTGAAAAGGTGCTCTTCTAAGTTTTTTCTACTTTGCAAAAGCTTTTTACAAAACAAGCACACTTGCTTTGAGAGGTTGCCAATATTGTGAGCACATTTAAGATGGTTGTTCAAGTTTTGCTTTGAAGGGAAACGGAAACTGCAATGTTTGCATTTGAAACGTTTTTCTTTACAACATTTCTGCACCCGGGGCCCAGACATTTTTATCACTTTTAGAAAATGCTTAGCTTTAGCTTTCAAAACGGATTGTGAAATTAATGTCACAATCCGTTTTGAAAGCTGCAGAATCAGTTCAAAGATTAAAATGCGTTTGTTTGGTTTTTTACTTTGGCTGAGATGGATGTAAAAAAAGATTAAAACCTTCAGAGATGTTTGAAAGAAACTACCTGAAACTGTTCTGTGAGAAAAAATACATTTACAGGTTAATCTACTTGCATATAAAACTGGGTTTTCAATTTTTCTGGCATAAGGAAGGCGGGTGCCAGTTAGAAATGAAATTAAGCATTGAAAACCCCAAAAAACTAAGCCTGTCTTAATATTTCTTGCATTCAATTTCCATATTATGTCAAAGCATCGAAAAAGAACCTGCTTAACAAATTCAGTAAGTTGAAGTTGCGTACGTGACAAAAGACTTCAGATTTAGCAACAAGCAATACTGAACATCAGAAAGGTTAAGCCAGAAATATAATGGGTTACCATCGCAAGGAGTTAAAAGCTGAACATTGCTGCACTTAAAACACAAAAAGAAAGGAGAGGGTTTACATTTCTTAAGACTTGGCTTACAAAACCTTTCTATAAATGCTTAAATAATATTTCTAACTGGATTCATTAGTTTACAAGACTTGAGTGCGAGTACTACAGAATATATTTTCTGCATTTGAAAGAGTTGGTAAAAATTAACAAAGAAATTTAAAAATGAAAAAACAATTGTCAGTTTAATTTTTATGATTGTATAGCCCGAGTTAAATTGTGTCATTAAATTTCCCCCTAAAAGTTATAAAATTGAAACTTTACAAAAAACTATGGAAGGGCACTTGCAAAAAACTTAAAACCAAAATAGTTTAAAAAAATAAGCAGTGATGATGGAGAAAAATTTCAAGGAAAGGCTTTTCAAATGTCAAGTTTGCAGTTTTCGATATTTTAGAAAGGATCATTTGAAGAATCATCTTAAGTGTGCCCACAACATCGGTTCCATCGTGAAACCGGAGTGTTTGTTTTGTAAAAAGCTTCTACGCAGTTATAAAGACTTAGAGGAGCATCTGATCTGCCACACAAAGGAGGCTCCGTTTATGTGCAAACTTTGTCTAGCATGCTTCACAACAAGAGGTGGTTTAAAATACCATTCCGTAACTCACAAGCTAACTCAAACGCAATTTTTTCAATGCGACTTGTGTCCAAAATCCTTTTCTACTCATGGTAACAAACTCCAGCATTTGAAGAGACATTTGCTAGAAAAGCCGTTCAAATGTGCTGAATGCGGAATGGAGTTTCGAACAAACGCCGAATTAAAATTGCACAGACTTACTCACACAAGAGAAAAACAATTTGCATGCGAAATTTGTGCCAAGAGATATTCAGCAAAGAGTGCATTAAAAAGACACATGTTCACTCATTCGGAAACGAAACCTTTTTCTAGTGAAATTTGTAATGCCAAGTTTACTCATAATGGTAGTCTAACCGTCCACATGAGGAATCATTCTGGAAAGAAACCGTACATCTGCAAGATATGTCAGAAAAAATTTGCACAATCTTCAAACTTAATGAGACATATTCGAAGCCACATTGGTGAGAAGCCGTACTCCTGCACCGTTTGCGAAAAAGACTTTGCAACAAAACAAATATTGCAAGTGCACATTTCAAGGCATCAAAAAAATCCAGAAAATGACTCGAGACCAACGATGCAATGTAATTTTGATGAATGAAATATATTACGTGTCATTTATCTGTAAAACAACTAGAAATCTATCAAAGTAAATGTAGCATTAGGTTTTGTAGTTATTTATCGTTGATATTTCTTTTTGATTTATTTAGACCTTACGAATATTATATTGGTTCATTTTAGTTATCTATGTTGTAAGGAAAATATCAAAAGGTCATTGAATAAAAATCAAACGTAAATTTCTGAGAAGAAATATTAAATATTGCAGTTTAAAAATTATTTTGCTTATTTTAAGGCAAGTTTTTAAATTCATGTATCGCTATTTTGAAATGAACTTCCTTTTCCATTGCATCCCATCCTTTGCACGTTTCTAATTTCAAATTTTTTCCTGTGTTTCTGTAATTCGTCGTTTCTTTGCTCCATAAAAAGCATAAAACGGATTTTACCAGGGGATTATTCGATTAAAAAGCAAATCATTTAAGATAACGTTGGGAGGGGGTTTAGCAAGTCTTACCATCAACAACTCAGCCTGAGTTTCCGTCAAATTGTTTGCTTTTTCAAGGCGATTTCTATCCATAAAAAATCAATTTGATCTATTTGGTCTATATTATTTCTATTTTACACAAGGGAAAACTTAAAAGGGAAAAGTTGAATAAAAAGGTTGAAAATGAAGTTATGCAGTCCTTAAACAATACCAAAATTGAAAACAATAATTTCTCTAATGCAATTTAAAAACTTATTATTAGCAGTTTTTTGACAGTTTAGCATTTGTTTTAAAGTGTTATTTAGTTCTTCCTCCATTTACAATTTCTTTATATTTAATTTAGCTTCAATTTAGCAAAGTCGGTTTGACTATTTAAAAAAAACTCATATGCAGCTCAATCAAAACTTAAAAAACGTTAAACATTCAAATGATATTCCTGCATAGGTGCTTTTCAGGAAAAAAGTTAAGACGAAATTTAAAAAAATCTTTTTTATTTAATCCTCTTTTCAAGCATTCCAAGTCAAGATACCCTTTTTCAAGTATTTAAACTTTGGAAAAAAACATATTTTCATCACAACTTTCACAGCCAGATTACCTCTAGAGGGTCAATTTTCCATTAGACCTTTTTGAAGAGCAAACTGATGTTGAAAATAAAGACTTGGTTTAGTTGAACGTAAGGGCAATTCATATATCCGTCAATTTGTGTTATGACTGTATATCTGGCTACAACCAAAAGGATGGATGGACGGATTAAAGCTGTAAAACTTGTTAAATTCTGATTGTTTAAAAATGCATGCCTGTCACAAAGGTTATATGGCGTTGGCGGACGTTTTTAAACAAATCCTATTCTCTTTAAAACACGAAAAGCTATTTGAAACCTAGTAAAAGCTTTTTTAATTCCTTTCTTTCTTTTTATTGCTAGACATTTGTTTCAAGCTAAAACTTCTTTGTTGTAAGAATGCAAAGCTAAAATTAAAATGCTTTACCATATTAAAGCTGATATACTTAAAAACTTCACAAAGTAATACGTCGTTGGCTCAGGAAACGGGGACAAGTCAAATTTTAAAAGTCAGGAATCGGGGACAACTCACTGGCGAAGCCTGACCAGAAAAATGTACAACTTTGGTCCGGTGACTTGTCTCTTTTTCCTGAATTTTCAAATTTGACTTGTCCCCGCTTCCTGAGCCAACGGTGATAACCAATCCATCAAAACGCGTTTTTAAATTTTTGTCCAAGCCAAACCTTTTGCGTGAACAACAATTAAGTGTTGGCTTAACGCGCCAAAAATAATAATGAGAACGAATGATATTTTGACAGGGTTAAATCTTATATAATATCTTTTCTATTAAAAAGCTCAAAAATATTCCGGGCTTAAATATTTTGATGCATTCATTTTCTCTGTTTCATTTTTTTTCTTTTCTGTCCACTTCATGTAAAATCTGCCCATAAGTACCTTTAAACTGCGGATCATGAACTTTAATCGCTAGCTCATGGATTGCATACGTGACAAAACTGTCACCAAACCCTGAAATTAATACCAAAAGGGTTAAACAAGAAGTGAGTTGCTATGTTTTGTAAGCATTACAGGAAATGTAGAGTAGAATAATATGCGCGATGTGTAAAAAACTTATTGCATTTAAAAAGTAAAAATGGACAAAAGCAACAATATTGATGGTTTTTGCTGCATGGCTTAGAATATTTCTAATCCGATTAGTGCTTAAAATAATTTGGAATTTAGAAAAAGTTATTTTTATTTGAGTTTAAAGGAAGCTTACAAATTTATGCATGTCTTGAACCTTCGTAGTATTCAGAAATTTCTCAAAATTCTCCTACACTTTGAGAGAATTCAAGGTTTAGCAACAATAATTGTCAAACATTTTTATTTTATTCGGATCGTACAGTCCAATCCTTGTCTCACTCTGGGTATCTTGTGCCAAACGCTTAAGTACTTCAAATTCAGACCAAGTCAACAGTGATAAATACACAAAAGCAGTTTAATAATTTAGCTGAAACATAATATTTACTGCGGAATTTTGAAACTAAAACCAAAATAATTTACTATAAATTGACATAAAGCAAAAAGTATACTTTAAGAAGTGAAAATTTCAAGCACTAAAGATGCAAAACAAGTTCCAAGAGAAGCCTTTCAAATGCAAAGTTTGCAGTTACCGGTATTCTTCAAAGTATACTTTGAAAGATCATCTCAAATGTGCCCATAACATTGGCTCAATCGAGAAACCTGAATGTTTGTTTTGTAAAAAGCTTTTAAGAAGCAGAGCACATTTGGAAGTTCACCTCTTGACCCACATCAAAGAAACTCCGGCTATGTGCAAATTTTGCCCCTCGTACTTTACAAGTAGAAATCCATTAAAACGCCACTTAATCACTCACAACCCAACACAAAATAAGCTAATTAAATGTGAAATGTGTCCAAAATCCTTCGCAAGTATTTCCAGCAAATCACAGCATTTAAAAACGCACTTGCTGGAAAAGCCGTTCAAATGCACTGATTGCAAAATGGAGTTTTCAACAAACGCGAAATTGAAACGACATAAAGTAACTCACACCGGAGAGAAATCATTTTCTTGTGAAATTTGTGGAAAAAAGTTTTCAGAAAGAAGAAATATGAATAATCACATGTTTACCC